>JAPDVU010000005.1:1842599-1965099 GCA_026230045.1 Corynorhinus townsendii
TGTATGTGTGTGTGTGTCTGTGTCTGTGTGTATGTGTGTCTGTGTGTCTGTGTGTGTGTATGTATGTGTGTATGTGTCTGTGTGTCTGTGTGTATGTGTCTGTGTGTGTATGTGTGTATGTGTCTCTGTGTGTGTATGTATGTGTGTATGTGTCTGTGTGTGTGTGTGTGTGTGTGTGTGTGTGTGTGTGTGTGTATAAAGTACATAGAAGATGGTGGTAGATGGAACGGGAAGTGTTTTTTCCGAGAACGAAGTTCCAGGTCCAGACCAGCATGGATTTTACGGCCGCGGCCTTTTCCTCTCCGGTTCCTCGGGGTCCTTTTTCCCGCCTTGGCTGGATAATCTTCAGCACCGGCCAGAACGCACCTGGCTGTTCATTTTCGGTTTCCGTAATTGATGAGGGAGACACGTGATGCTGCTCGCCGCTGGATGACCGATTTCCTTCTCATTCGTTTTGTGTCCCGTGAGGTAAGTTAACAACCGAGAAAGAGCAGTCGTGAGACAGCAGGGCCGCTGCTCCTGCTCAGGATGCAGGGGAGCAGACGGAGAAAAGTCTAAGGATTTCTTTCACTGCTCGTTGACTGCGCCGTTCTGCGACTCGGAGAAGCCCCCGCCAAGGTGGCCAAGCAGCTGTGGAGTCCGTGTCAGAGATGCTGTGGGGTTTTTATAAGGATGAGGAGAATTCGTGCGCTTCTAAACATGTCGTAAGTGGTCTGATACAGCGATTTTCCACCTTTCTCATCTCCTGACGCACAAACTAATTATAACAGTCTGTGGCACACCGGCACAATTTTTCTTTCTTTTTTTTGCTGATCTGCCAAAAAGATAGGCGTGACTTCGGTTTATTCACGCCGGGCAGCTGGTGCTGTGTTGGTGGTTGTCATTTTTAAATTTGATAATCTAAGGGAAAAGAGGTTGGTGCCTGGCTAAGCAGTCCCGGGTCGCATGCGCTCCCCGTGGCCGCAGCTCCCCCGTGGCTGCGGCTCCCCGTGGCTGCGGCTCCCCGTGGCCGCGGCTCCCCCGTGGCTGCGGCTCCCAGGCTTCTCCCTGGCTGAGAATCGCAGGCCTCATGGTGTCAGCTGAGACATTTCCCGACGGCGAGTCCAGTGGTGGGCGATGTGCCGAAGACCTCCCACTCTTTCCTGTGGATAAACTCCACCCGTGGGGAGGGAGCCCAGTGCCTCGTCTCCTTTACGAGGGACGTCGGTTTTCTTAAAAAAGGTGAACCTATGGAATCAGCGCTGTAGGGTTTCTGCAGCCACTTCCTCTTTGGGAGGGTCTGTAAAGCAGCTCCCGAAGCTTTTAGACCATTAGTAGCTCATATAAAGCAAGATATTTGCATGAAGAGTTTACCGATTATCACAGAATTTTTGCCTTTTGCTTTGGGGAAAGCTCATTCTTAAAAAAATAAAAAGATTAAGTTACCACACGTGATTGCATCCCCCTTCTAAAAGATCCAAATTCTCCCAAGATCCAGAGAGCAAAATACGACTGTTTCCCTTCGTGCCCTCACACCGCACCCCTCCCGAGGTGTAACTGCTCAGGTTCGGTGTGTCATCCCAGCACCGATCCTCGCCACTGAGAAGCACGCACACCTTCATGTTACAGAAGAAACAACGAGAGCACAATGCATATCCTCTAACCTGCGTTGGAAGACAACACATATTTGAAATTCAGTAATGTGATTTGTATAACCCTACGTCACGATGATTCGGACACTTTACCCAAGTAGTTGTCACCGCGGCCAATGTGCGTCTCTCTGAGTTAGCCTAGCTTTTTAAAAATTTTTTACTTCTGCCTAGCATCGCTGAGAAATGGGCAGCATGTCCACGAGAGCGGGGAATAATTACGTAACAGTCAGTTCATTCATCAACAAGCCAGAAGCATAGCTGGAGAAAATAGCTGTTCATTTTTCTTCTGTCCGTGCTTGTCAGGCTGGCCCCATTCTTTTTGTGTTTGTGATCATTACTGGCTGGTCCCCTGTTCCTTTTCTTACTGTTAGCCCTACAGTCCATGTGCGACAGTACTTCAGATCTGTCCTTCATTCACTGTGATTTTTCTTTTTTTAATCTTGTTTTCCTTCTCAACTGCCCTCCTGTGCTTTTCCTATCTTCTCCTGCTTTTGACCCTGGCATTTTATTTTATTTATTTATTTTTTAACTGATTTTTTTTTTTTTTTTTTTTTTACAGAGAGGAAGGGAGAGGGATAGAGAGCTAGAAACATCGATGAGAGAGAAACATCGATCAGCTGCCTCCTGCACACCCCCCACTGGGGATGTGCCTGCAACCAAGGTACATGCCCTTGACCGGAATCGAACCTGGGACCCTTCAGTCCGCAGGCCGACGCTCTATCCGCGGAGCCACACCGGTCAGGGCTGACCCTGGCATTTTAGAGCACGTTTGACGAGGATGAACTGAGTATAGGACTTCTCCACCTTGGCAATACTGACCTGTCCACTGAGTTGAGTGGACATTAAAATCTACGTGGACTGTGCCATCCTCAAACGGTTCTCACATTTAAGTCTGTATTGTACCACTGGCACTATCCGGGTGTCAGGTGGACAGCTTTTATTATATTTATTTTACATAAACCTTCCTGAAAACTTGCCCGTCTTTAAAAGGGAAATACGTCTGTAGTGTCGATAGTGCACTAAACGGGGTCCTAGGAACGGTGACTCAGGAATCGCCTGCCCCATTTTGGGAAACACGATTTGAGGGAATTGGTGCCTTATAAAACCTGCCCTCTGACCGCAGCGGCTTCAGCTTACACAGGTGGGGATTTTCTGGAACACGACCCAAAGTTCTTCCACTCATTATTTTGAAACTGTGGCCTCATACACGGTGGCCTCGGTAAAATAATAGCCATTATAGGATATAATTGAGTATAATGCCTGTGTGCCTCAGAGCTCTGTGGGGGGAGGGGAGAGGGGAGGTCGGTGTGGGCTTAGCCGAGGCTGCCAAGGACGTACCTGGCCTCTTCATTTTGTTCTCTTCTCCTGACATACGCTCCAGGACACCCCAGAGGAAGTGCTTACGCTTGCTCAGTTCTGCATTTCCACGGGACAGCGGTACACCCCGGGTATCACCTGGGGCTGTGGTACAGTATTCATGCTGGTGTGCTGCACGCCAGATTTGTAGCCATTCTTCGTCTTTTTTAATCTTCATTGTTGGAAGTATGGCGTATGCCCCCCTTCCCCCCACTGACCCTGCCTAGCCCGCCCCCACGCCCCACCCCAGGCCCTCACCACCCACTGTCTGTGGCCATGGGTCATGCGTAGATGCAAACAGGTTCTTTGGTTGATCTCTTACCCCTTCCGCCGCCTTCCCTCTGAGTTTTGACAGTCTGCTCCGCGCTTCTCTGTCTCTGGGCCTATGTTTGTTCATCAGTTTACGTTGTTCATTAGATTCCACAAGCGAGTGAGATTTAAAGCGTGGACTCTGACTGAGCGGTGCAGTAGAGGGGCCATTTCCCTTCTCTGACACTTCTGTGGCCTGCACTCCCTGTGGCCTCCTTGCGTGCAATTCCTACCTTTTCTCCCGGTACTTCCTCTCCAGTTCATGGCCGGCCTGGTCCTGTTCACCCTGCTCCGAACCTTCAGCATCTCACTCTCCGCAAACCTCTGTCTCTGCTCTCGATTCCCACCGCCACTGGCCGCGGTCCTCATACGTCCCCATGATCATCTTCTTTTTCTTCAATATGGTTTTCATTGTTGGTAGTATTATATAAGGATGTCTCCCATTGCCCCCCTCCCAGCCTCCACCTCTCCCCCCGCCCCGCCCCAGGTCTTCACCCCGCTCTTGCCCGTGTGCATGGGCCGTGCATATAAGTGTATACGTTCTTTGGCTTATCTTTTCCTGACGCCCACCCCCACATCGATGCATGGCCGTCTGTTCCATGCCTCCCTGCTTCGGGTCTTACTTTGTTGGGCGGTCCATTAGATTCCACACGTCAGTGAGATCAGGTGATATTTGTCTTTCTCGGTTTGACCCAGCGACCCCACTTCTGGGACTATATCCTAAACTCCCCAAAACACCAGTCAGAAAAAAACACACGCACCAGTGTGTACAGCAGCTAGGCAGCACGATGTACAATAGCTGAGATCTGGAAACAGCCCAGGTGCCCGTCAGCCGGTGAGTGGATGAGAAAGCGGGGGGTCAGGGGGCATTCTCACCACGGATACAAAGCGGCTGTGAACAGAAGCTGTTACCCTCCGGGACAGCGTGGAGGGCCCTGGAGAGCATCCTAAACCCGCCACCTCTGCTCCACAGAAACTGGACCGTCACGACTCCTCAGGACATCTCACCTTTGCCTTTGTCGCCTCCTCCCCTTCCCTCTCCTTGGAAACCGGTAGAAACGTGTCTGTTCATACGGACACTCCTTTCCAGGTTCAGCTCACAGAGCACCTCTCCCCTGAGGCTTCCGGCTCTCTGCTGACCCTGGGCCGCAGGATGCGCGGTCTCCCTGCTCCCCACCTGCTCGCACTGCTTCCCGGCACCTATTTTTGTGTAGGTGCAAGCTCAGCATCGGGGGGGAGGGGGACGCTGGGGTTCGAGTCAGGCATGCCTGGTTTCTGGTCTGTTCTCTGCGACTGCCCCGGAGGGACCGGCTGGTGGTTTATGTTCTTTCCTTTCGAGGGACTCCGCTCCTCACACACCACGTCCCCGTGGCCGTAAATACGCGTTTGAAGGATGAATAACCACTGATTTCTGAAGGAGTGCTGTTTAATGTGTATTCCAGCAATAACCTGGAGAAGCGCGATGCTTTTCCACCCACAGAGAAGCGGTTTCCTTCTCCGAGAAAGTGCAGAGCTAAGGCGTTTGCGTGTGGGAGCGGCATGAAAATGCACAGCGACGGGATAGCTGAAGATGGCCAGTGTGTGTGCCTGCGTGCAAGCATGTGTGTGCGTGTGCACACACGTGTCTGTGTGCACATGTGCATGCATGTGTGCGTGTGTGTCTATGTGCATGCGTGTGTGCGCGCGTCTGTGCATGTGTGTGTCTGTGTGCCCGTGCATGTGTGTGTGTCTATGTGCATGTGTGCATGTGTCTGTGTGCATGTGTGTGCATGTGTGTGTCTGTGGGCGTATGTGTCTATGTGCATATGTGCGTGCGTGCGTGCGTGTGTGTCTGTGCATATGTGCATGTGTCTGTGTGTGTGTGCCTGTGTGTCTGTGCATATGTGCATGTGTGTTTGTGTGTGTGTGTCTCTGTGTGTATGTGTCTGTGTGCGTGTGTCTATGTGCATATGTGCGTGTGTCTCTCTGTGTGTGTGTCTGTGTGCACACATTGGGAAAGGAGCAGTCGACTTACCATCATACTATTTTTTTTCCAAGTCTGTACCCATGAAGGGCTCAGTGCCACCAGCCCTGACAGCCATTGTGTTAACCGTGGTCCCTAATGCCCGTTCCTCATGTCCACGGGGGGACGTGCTATGCCATGGACTCCGGAGAGGTTAGGGCCGTGATCGGCAAACTGCGGCTGTTGACTAATGAGTTTGCCGACCACTGCTGTAAGGCATTACCCTTACCCAGAAGTTTTGACTTCAGGTTAAAGACGTTAGTACATTATTCAAATGTTTTTTAAGTGTTTTTCCCTAAGGAAAACTCATTAGTCAGCAGAGCAGCAGACCGCGGCTCGCGAGCCGCAGTTTGCCGACCACTGGGCTAGGGCCTCCCACGCCCCCCTTCTGTGACCCGCCTTCTGTGCGATCAGGATCCGGACAGGAAAAACCCGCCGCGTCTGCAGACAGAGCAGCAGACGCCGTGTCGGTTTGCTGATGAGTGAGTACGCGGGCGGGCTCCTGGGTGTAACGCCTTGCTTTTCCATTCGCTTCTTCGCCGGTGGCATCTCATTGCAACAGACGGCACGACCGAACTCAGCACCAGGTGCGTCCGTCTGCAGCTTACTTCCAAGGGCCAACGACAGCCCCAGGAAGAGGCAGGGAAATGGAGAAGTAATTAATTACTAATAAATAGTAATAAATACTAGTAATTATTAATTAATAGTAATAGCTAAGGGTCAGCCACCCCCATCTCTAGCTAAGTCGGGGCCGTGTGTGCCCGTGCCCACGGAGACCCCCGGGGCCGTGTGTGCCCGTGCCCGCGGAGGACCCCGGGGCCGTGCCCGTGCCCGCGGA
Source organism: Corynorhinus townsendii (assembly GCA_026230045.1). Lineage (NCBI taxonomy): Eukaryota > Metazoa > Chordata > Mammalia > Chiroptera > Vespertilionidae > Corynorhinus > Corynorhinus townsendii. The sequence continues at coordinate 1,848,736 of JAPDVU010000005.1, forward strand.
AGCCCCCGGGGCTGTGCGTGCCCGTGCCCATGGAGACCCCTGGGGCCGTGCCCGTGCCCATGGAGACCCCCGGGGCTGTGCGTGCCCATGCCCATGGAGACCCCTGGGGCCGTGCCCGTGCCCGCGGAGGCCCCCGGGGCTGTGCGTGCCCATGCCCACGGAGACCCCTGGGGCCGTGCCCGTGCCCATGGAGACCCCCGGGGCTGTGCGTGCCCATGCCCATGGAGACCCCTGGGGCCGTGCCCGTGCCCATGGAGACCCCCGGGGCCGTGCGTGCCCGTGCCCACGGAGACCCCCGGGGCTGTGCGTGCCCATGCCCACGGAGACCCCCAGGGCTGTGCGTGCCCATGCCCACGGAGACCCCCGGGGCTGTGCGTGCCCGTGCCCACGGAGACTCCCGCTCTGAGCACCTGCAGGGCGGCCTTGGGGCTGGCGGTCGGCCCGGACGGCACTGTGGGCCCTGAGATGTGCCGACCGCCTCTCCTGCCCCTGACTCCCTTCTCGGGCCGTTGGGAAACGGAGCCCGTGACAGGTGCTGCTTAGCGGACACGTGGGGACGCCCGCAGGCTTCCCGGCGCCCCCTCCCCGGAGAGAAGAGCGCAGGAGAGCCTCCGTGGCCCCAGCGCTGTCCCCCGCCCGCAGCCTGCCTGGGAGCCAGGACTTCTGGGACTGGACTCGCACAACTCGAGGTCTGCGTTCCCACCTCACGCCGCCAGTTCAGAAGCCGCCTCCCTTTCGGAGCACCGTTCCCTTGCTCGTCTGCCGAGTCCGCCTCCGTGCGTGGGTGCTAAATGAGCCATTGCCTGCGGAGACGTTATTAATATAGAGGTAGACGCGCGCGCACACACACACACACACATATATATTCCAAAAGTGTCTGCAGGGCATGTCCGTGTGTCCTTAAAGTAGGTTATGCCGAATTGTGCTGATAGTCTCTAATTTAGGAGAATCTGGGGCATGCAAATTTGCCAGAAATATTAGGCCACGGCGGTGGCTGGTGCTCCTTAGAGAATGCAGTGGAATTTCTGTTTGTATTTCAGAAGCTTTGAATACCGTGGAAATGTTAAAAGGAAGACAAATAAAATATTTAAGTGTGGCTGTTGTTACTTCATACCTTTGCGAACTCCAGTTATGCCTAGTCAAATAGAATTAGCTTACGTTTGATTTTCTTAGTGGTTTCTGTCCGAGATTTATGTTTATACATAGGGGGAATTATGTAAGAAAAAAAACACACCCAGTTGTCTATTCTCAACCAGTTTTCATCATTAATTGTAACTTTTTAATTTGAGAGAGAGAAGAATGGGGCAGGAGGAGAGAGAGAGAGAGAGAGAGAGAGAAGTACTGATTTGTTGTTCCACTTATGCATTCATTGGTTGTTTCTGACTGGCTCTTGAACCCGCAACCTTGGCGTATTGGGATGATACTCCAGCCAACTGAGCTACCTGGCCAGGCCTGACTGCACTTTTTAAAATTCTTTGAACACCCCTTTCGATAACGATAATAGTATTATAAGAATAATCTTCTTTGAGTTTCAATAGGAAGACATAAATACCTTGAAATTTCACTTTCATTTTATTTTATGGTTACATATATTTTGCCAGCCTTCTTTTTATAACTCTTTGGAAATCATTTTAAGCCTAGAATACATTTGAAAGAAATTACTCCATTAACTTGTTGGTGTAGTATCTTATCTCACGTTACCATTCGCGCTCTCAAAGTGTGTGTGCGTGCGTGTGTGTGTGTGTGTGTCTGTGTGTAATATGTGCAGACACTGTATACATGTGTACATATGTTTTTTTCTAAACCAGTTGAAGGTGAGGTTTTTGTGTGTTTTGGTTTGGTAAGCTTTCTTATCTCCTTTGTTGACTGTCCATGTTCATGACTTAAGACATTTTTGTCTGATTTAGTCTAATAGAAGCGTTCTGGTAAATTGGCTTTTTCGTTAATTGTAATTTTTACCCTAGCTTCAGTTTTTTATGCTCAACTTAGTGGCCCACGAGGAGAATGTGTGGACAGTGGAGCCACACGTGCTGTTTTTCCTGTGTGACCGATCGTCCCAGGGCAGGGTGGAGGTGAGGGTGGTGGACAGAGAGGGGGGCTCCCGTGGGGACAGTGCTGACGGGGCTGGGGCCGCTGGCTGGCCTTGTCACCTAGCACGGAGTGGTCACGCGGGGGCGGAAGGTGGATGCGGGCCTGAGAATCACATCCCAGGTACCCGTGCCTCAGCTCTTACTCGTCGTAGGTTCCTGATTGCCCAGGGCGTGGTGTGTGGTTTCGCACTCACCTCATTCTCCTGTGGGCCCCGGTCCACAGGGCGGGATGGTGGGATACCCGCGTCGGTCCTGGGTCCTGTCTCCTTCCAGTGCATCCCAGAAGGTCTGCGCTGTTCCTTTCTCTGCCATTCCTGCCTCACCGGGTCGGCTTTGGAACACGCTGCCGGTGCCGATGGCCATGCGCCCCGCGTGCTGCCGTGCTGTTTGTTAGCTTCTCCCCGAATCTGTGGGCTCCGCCAGGCCGTGTCCTTGGCCACGGGGGGCGGGGGGGGGGTGGCGGCTGCTGGGGGTTCCTGTATCTCATGTTCTACACGCTGACCTGTCAGTGTAAACCTCAGGAGTTGAACGGTGTTTTAACAGAAGATGTTTTATTATCGTATGCATCTGCCCTTGGGTGCCCAGTCCTTTACTCATGCGGTCTTTCACTTCCTACCGGAAGCTTGCAGAGAAGTGAGGTTACCTGTGTGTTGCAGGAGAGGGAAATGGGCGGAGGAGTAAAAGGCTTTGGTTTTAGGTAATCACACCCCCTGACGGGTCCGGGTGGGAACCCAGATGGTGAGTCCAAGCAGGCCCCTGCACAGTAGCCCATCGGTCCGCGGCGGTGCTGCTGCTGCTGCTGCTGCTGCGGTTGCTGGTGTGACTCTCAGCACCGGGGTCTCAGCCAGCTCCGCTGTGCTCCTGCCCCATCGGGATCCTGGTCTGTGTTGACTCTCTTTGATGCTTTTGAAATGTAAACGGGGTGAATGCTGGGTATAGTGTTATTCATCGTTTTTATGCAGCTGGGCTCTCCTTGACTGCAGGAAGCCAGGTGTTGGCTAAAGACCTGGGATAAGTTTCTATCCTCGGCTTCCACGTCCAAAGCCGTCCTTGCGTTATTGGGGCTGAGGCCGTGGCTCCGATGAATGATGCGGTTCCCAGAAGCGGGTCCCCGTCGGGCGCCGTGTGTCTGCTCAGCAGCGGGCCCAGGGCCTGCACTGTGTGGCGGCGGCTTCTGCAGACAGCGGGGCCTCTGAAGGAGGCATGGCCTGCGGGAGGCGGGCCTGCACAGCCAGGGGCACGGATGCACCTTCAAATGGGGCGAGGCTCATGATCGCACGCACCGCTGGGATCCGATGCTCGGAATAAACGGACGAGCAGAGTAGATGCAGACCCAGAGCAGGGAACGGGGGGACGCTCAGAGGACAGGCCGGGGGTGGGAAGAGATCAACCTTAACACTTCCCTGCATGTGTGCGCCACCCATGGACACAGGCAGTAGGGTGGTGCAGGGTGCGGGAGGGGGTGGGAGGGGCTAGAAGGAGTCAGTGTGGGGGGGAAGGGGGGCGTAAGTAATACTTTCAACCAGGAAGATGAAATCAAAACCATGGTGGAGGTAGCTGCTCGGCTCTCCGGGTCAGAGTTAAGCGGGTCGCCAGACGCCCGTTCCCCGAGGGAGGGCCAGTGAGGCACTGGTGTCCGGTTCCAGGGGCACCACCGTTTACATGTGACCCGAGGCCTTGGGATCAGAGGCGCTGTGTGTGACCCGGGCTCACGGGAGGGCCAGATGCCGGGGCGCAGAACACGTGACTGGTGATGCCCGGGGTCACGGCAGGAGGGCCGGGCCACAGAGGGCTCTTGGTTTCGCAGACGTGTCCATCCCTGGGCGGGGCGGGGCGGGCTCCTTGGCTCCAGCAAGGGGCGGACGAGGCCTCTGGGCTGCCATTTCCCGGTGGCACGGGGCACTGTTTGTTATATTTTTTTAAAAAAATATGTTTTTATTGATCTCAGAGAGGAAGGGAAGGGGCGAGAGAGATAGAAGCATCCATGATGAGAGAGAATCATGGATCGGCTGCCTCCAGCACGCCCCACACGGGATGGAGCCCGCAACCCAGGCGTGTGCCCTGGCTGGGAATCGAACCGTGACCTCCTGGTTCCTAGGTCAACGCTCCACCCCTGAGCCACGCTGGCCGGGCTGGGCAGCCTTTCTTTAGGGGAAAGAGAGGGGTGTCTGCTTCGGGGACGTGCCCGTAGGTTTCCCCGGGACTTCTCGGGGGGCACATACTCAGTGACAGGCCCGGCCGCAGAGGGGCTCACGGGGTGCTGGTGGCCGCAGCCTCAGGGCTCCTGTCTCCCCAGGTTTGGCCTGGTCCCGGGGCCTTGGCCGGAGGCTCACGTGGAAACCTGGACATGAAGCTGTGTCGGAGCCTGGCCACGCTGCCCACAGCACCTCAATGCGAGACGGGACAGGAAAGGCCGGTTCACGTTGGCCCGTGTGGCTCAGTGGGTAGAGTGTCGGCCTGCAGACCAAAGGGTCCCGGGTTCGATTCCGGTCAAGGGCACACACCTCGGTTGCAGGATCCTCCCCAGCCCGTGCTCTGGTCCGGCGCGTGCAGGAGGCCACCCATCGGTGTGTTTCTCCCACACGGATGTTGCTGTCTTCCCTTCTCTCTTCCACTCGCTCTAAAATCATGGGAAAGTGTGCTGGGCTGAGGATGACAACCACCACCGGGAAGAAGGACGGTCTCTGCCCGCAGCAGCCCCGTCTGCAGACGCCTCCCTGGGGAACGGGGTGGGGAAGCCCCGGAGGCAGCTCATTCTGCCGCAGGATGGCCCGCCCGCCCTGCGCATCCGGAGGCTGGGGGGGGGGGGGCAGAGAGGGCCGGTTTCGGGGCTCGGGGGGCAGAGAGGGCCGGTTTCGGGGCTCGGGGGGCAGAGAGGGCCGGTTTCGGGGCTCCGGGGGCAGAGAGGGCCGGTTTCCCGGCTCGGGGGGCAGAGAGGGCCGGTTTTGGGGCTCCGGGGGCAGAGAGGGCCGGTTTCCCGGCTCGGAGGGCAGAGAGGGCCGGTTTCCCGGCTCGGAGGGCAGAGAGGGCCGGTTTCCCGGCTCGGGGGGCAGAGAGGGCCGGTTTCCGGGCTCCGGGGGCAGAGAGGGCCGGTTTCCCGGCTCGGGGGGCAGAGAGGGCCGGTTTCGGGGCTCCGGGGGCAGAGAGGGCCGGTTTCGGGGCTCCGGGGCAGAGAGGGCCGGTTTCCCGGCTCGGGGGGCAGAGAGGGCCGGTTTCGGGGCTCCGGCTGCGGACCACGTGGGGACTCTGCACGGGAGGGCGCTGGGCCCAGACGCCAGCGCGGATCGCGGTGACGCGGACATGGGGCCTGCGGCGGGGAGACTGCTGCTTCCACGCGCCAGGATGGCGTGGCGCCGCCTTCTGTCCTTCTTCCTAAAGAGGAGCTGGGAGAGGCCGGGACAAGGCATCCCCTCCCTCAGGCCCTTTACCCGGCCTTCACACTACAGCACGGACGAAGAGGACTTTTTAAAAAGGACACGTCCAGTGCTGCCTTCCCATAGCATTCCTTAATAAACTCATTTTAAAATAAAAAAATAAAGAAGTCACCCATTGCTAGGGAGGAGTGAGGTCTTTTGCACCCTCGCTCCCCTCTGGAACATTCCCTCCTCCCCTCCCGCCCCCCGGGGCACAGAGTGTGAGAGTGGCCACGGCCACGTTTGGAAGCCGGCCACGGCTGCTGAGCTGGAGAGGCCTTTATGTGGGTGCAGTGGGCCATGCTAGTGTGAGGTGCCCTTTGGGGAGGGTGCAGATGGTTGATCAGGGGCGATGTCGGATAGTCCTGTGCACCCCCGGTAGCTCAGTGTGTGATGAGTAAGTTATTTCCACCGCCCGGGCCTCCGCGGCCACCAGCGCGATGTGGGCAAGGACGTGGCCAGGTCCCCCTGTGACGGGACGTGCCCCAGCACCCGGCGCGGGGAGCGTGGGGAGAGAAGAAACACGTGGGCCCTGACAGAGGGAAGACTGGATCCTCCTCCACAGAAAACACCGGAAAGTCCTTGACACGTGAAGAGGCGGCCGACCCGTATGCGCTGAAGCAAAACAAAACGCCCGCACCGGAAAGAACCGGAAAGGCACGCGGGCGCGCGCCCAGTAACCCCTCGAGCGCCTGGCAGCTTTCCTGGCGTCGGTGACGTGGGATAACGGCCCCGTGGTTGGTTCGCGGAACTTTGAAGTCTGCTTTCGCCGAGGGCTTCCTGCCCCGTGGGATGAGCCTGCATCTGCCCCTGATGGGGAGCATATGGAATAGGGTCAGCAGCACCCCGTTTTTCTGCAGGAACCCAGATCCCTCCCAGAGGCTGTTTGCGCACCGGCTTGAATTGGAGGTCAATCACGGTCCCGTGACGGGCTCCCTTTCATGGTGAAAAGGTGTGGGATAGGCCGGGCAGGGTGGCTCAACCGCTTCGCATCGACCTACGAACCGGGAGGTCGGTCACGGTTGGATTCTGGTCGGGGCACAGGCCCGGGGTTCCGGGCTCGGTCCCCAGTGTGGGGCGTGCAGGAGGCAGCCGATCCATGATTCTCTCTCATCACTGATGTTTCTCTCTCTCTCTCCCTCTCCCTTCCTCTCTGCCATCAATAATATATATATATCTTTTTTTTAAAAAAGGTGTGTAATAGATACAAATGGATGAAAAGTGATACGAGGGGATACAAGGTTACGTTCCCGAGGTTAGGATTAGAGCACCTTTGAAAAACGGGAGCAGCTCGTTTTCTGTCGCCTCTGTCTTCTCTCGACCTTGTTTGTCACCATCTGCCCTCTTCAGCAAAATGAAGACAGACAGACACCGTGAATGAGGCTCTCCTCGTAATGGACGCGGGAGTGGGTGTGGGCGCTCTTCCCCAGGGATGCCTGCGAAGGCTTTCTTTCCCCTTGGTTTCTCCGGATGATACGTGGCCCTCATCCTTGCTTTGCTCCCCTTGCCTTTTCCTCAGGGGTGGCCTGGGCGGTGTGACTGGAATCCGCAAACGCGTTCCTTGTTGGTGCGTTCTCCAACTTAATTCCTTAGTTTTCATGACTACAACCGATGTGAGCGCTCCTGCTCCATTTCCTTTTCCTCGGATGGCGCGGCTTCGGGGAGTCTGGGGAACTCTAAGTAAAGCCCCCAAAGGTCAAAAATAAATGAGGAAGCCGAGGAGTCGGAGAGTCTGCTAATACGTTTCTCAAAGAGCCTTTCTCTAACGAAGCCTTGCCAGCGGGAGGGCGTGTCTTCTGAGGGACCTTGCTTGAGCTATGCATGGTGGGTCTGAGCACGTAGGATGGACAGTTAAATATTTCATACCCCCTTCCCTTTGGAATGGAACATGCATGCCGTTTCTTTCCATGGTTTCTTTCATCAAAGACGTCCGTGATCGACATCCAACATCACAAAGCCGCTCATCCTAAATCGCCTGCCAGGCCGCAGAAGGGGCGACGCCGGACCTCCTCTCTGGTGCACTTCCGGTCTTGGTGAACGTGACGGCGACCTCAGGTTCTACAGGACCGGGTGGGAGGCAGTCGAGACGCCGCGCTACGTCCGCGCCGTGTCAGGCCCATGCGAAGCCTCCGTCGTGTCTCCTTGGGGTGCGAGCATGCCCCTGGCCTACCGCACAAGGCCTTCTCTCGAAGGCAGGGGAGTCTGGGCCGCACGTTCAGAGCGGTGTTCAGGGGGCAGTCCCATGGAGTCATTCCTCAGATGCCGTCGGGGTGGAGGCAGAAGTGGAGGGAAGTGGTGAGCGGGGGCATCTGCAGACTCCTTCAGGATCACTTCCCACCCCGGTCCCTCTGCTCTCTGGCCTGGAAAGCAAAGTAATGGAGACCCTATTCCTAGGCCTCCTGGGAAGTGGGCCGAGGGAGGGGACGTGGGAGTTTGGGTCATTCTCTTCGCTCTCTTCTTACTTGGGGCCCCGGGCTGACTGTTACCCTCTTAACCGTCCTCCGTTTCCTCTCCCAGGGCAGCCCTGGCTCAGGGACCCTGCTTCCGATTCCCAGTACCCTTCCACGTTGATCCTTCGGGGCTGGGGTGGCAATCACCCTGCTGTTCCTCCCCGGAGATTCCCCACCTCCTTCCCACGCCCTGGTCCTTGATTAGATTCCCCACCAACTGCCTGAAGTTCAGTGTGGCCCCATTTCCTCCGAGGGTTCCTGGCTTACAGATGCTAGGCCGGGAGCACCTCCGTGATGCTTTGGCCTCGCCAGTGGGATGTGGAGGAGGTGAGGGTGAGGGGAAAGCCGTGGAGGCGGGCAGGGAAAGAACCTCGGCATCCGAAATCCACAGCTCTCTTCTCGGGGCGCTGAATGGACAGCCGGGGGGACTGGGCGGCTGGACCGGAGGAAGCAAGGGGGAGGGGAGTAGGAACTTGAGTCGGAGGGATGGTAGCATGCGTGGGGAGACCATATCCCACCTGACGGAGCTTGTCTTCCTGTGAACCTGGAAGTCACTGGAGGCAATGGCTGGCTGTGTTGCTCTGACTGCTACGTGGAGGGCAGACTGTGTGGGGTAGCGGTGGAGGCAGGCGGCCAGGGAGGAGACGGTTGAGAAAGATGACGGTGGTTTGTAGCAGCACAGGTCGTGAGACACGGTGGGATTTGGTATGCGGGCGCAGGATCTGCTGATGGCTATAGGATGTCAAGAGAGGAATCCAGATTCACGCCCAATTTAGCACCTGGGTAGATGAACCTGGCGTTTTTTAAAATATATTTTTATTGACTTCGGAGAGGAAGGGAGAGGGGGAGAGAGAGAGAAACATCACTGTTGAGAGAGGATCACTGATGGGCTGTCTCCGGCACGCCCCCTACTGGCGATGGAGCCCGCACCCCGGGCCTGTGCCCTGACAAGGAATCGAACCGTGACCTCCAGGTTCATAAGTCGATGCACAACCACTGAGCCGTACCGGCCAGGCCCAGAGCCTTTTGCTTTTACTTGCTCTGTGTTCGTGTCCATCCGAGGAAGGCATTTCTGAGCCGTAAGATCACCAGTTTAAAAACTGCTTAGAAACACAGTGAATTGCTTAGAAACACAGTGAATTGCTTAGCTTTTCTAGAAAAAAAAAAAGTATTTTCAACGAATTCTGTGTCAGGTGTTTGCCAGCGGTGAAAGCTGTCTCGCCTCTAAACCACCGCCCCACCTCCCACCCCCAATTCCCATTCAGCTTCATCATTGTCCTCCCAGGTAACTCCTCTTGTTGGCTCTGAGGTGTAATTTGGCCCTAGCATTCTCTGATTATATAGAGTCTCAGGACTGGGCAGTTGAGACAGACCTCGGAATGATCTCTTGCAACCTCTTTTGTGCTACAGAATGGCCACCGCACGCGCAGACTAGCTCCTCAGAGTCTATTTACAGGTGCCAGGGCTCCTCAGCTGGGGTCGCAACCCGTTCCGCTTTGTAACAGCGCTTACGCTTGCTTCTGCGCGGCCGAAATAGATACCCCGGCCACCTCCGCCTTTCTGTCGTTGGACCGGAGTGATTTGAAAGCCCTGTCTGCGGTGAGTGGCTCTCCGAGTTCACCGCACAGCGTGGACCGGGTCAGTCAGGGGTTAAGATGGAGCGTCCGTGGCTCTCGGGCCTAAGATTGTCTCCAGAGGGGAAGAGATGGGAGTCCAGCGAGCTACATGTCAACACGCATGCCGTGTGATTATAACTGCAGGTCATTATTCTAACTGAGCGCACGATATAGTGAAATGGAAAACTGCGTTCTACGCTTGTCTGATATGATTCCGTTTTTGTGTGTGTGATAGCATCTGTGTATCAAGAAATCCACCTCGGAGAATGTCCCCCAACGTTACCCGTGGTTGACTATTTCTGCTCCTTGGGATTACGGAGACTTACTGCTCTTTCCGTTCTAATATTTCCAGAAGAACTGGGATATTCCTTTTGTTATGAAAAGTAGTAAGTTTTCATGAGTAAGTTAGCACCTCCCTGCGCAGCACAGAGGTGATTTCCATAGAAGACGGGCACTTGGGCGGACGGAGGAGACCTGCTAGCCGGACAACACACTGTTGTTCCGTGTGATTTCGGGGCGCATCCGAGCGAAGGTCCTTTGGTCAAACGGACGGACCCTCCTGATCTCCACCGCGGGGCTGATGCTCGCCCTGTGCCGTCCTCTCATTACCCACCCAGGCCACTTCATCAGCCGCCCGCTGGCCCTCTGCACAAACACGCAGCCCCAGCGCTGCCGCTCCCTGAGAAAGACATGTACCAATCCTGGCGACAGCGGAGGCAGCCGAGGGGCCGCAGCACGGAGGAGCGGCTGTCTGTCCCGGGGCCGCGCCCAGGGGGTTCACGCAGGGTTTGCCAGTGAGGAGCAGGCTCGCCTGCAGACGCGGGGGCGGAGGTGGGTTCCTCCGTGAGAAGCGTGAGCGAGGCCGCAGCGGGTGCCCGGTGAGCACAGGTGGGCCCAGCAGGTGACGGGGTAAGGCCGGGGCTGGCTGCCCAGGCAGCAGTCACAGGGGTGCGTGGACAGGTAAGCAGGATTCAGTCTCGGGGCATCTTACCTGCCATTCTAAAAGATTTCCTCTCGCCCGGCGGGCGTGGCTCAGTGGTTGAGTGTCGACCTATGAACCAGGAGGTCAGGGTTCGATTCCCGGTCAGGGCACAGGCCCGGGTTGCAGGCTTGATCCCCACGGGGGGCGTGCAGGAGGCAGCCGTCCATGGTCCTCTCTCCTCATTGATGTTTCTCTCCCTCTCCCTCTCCCTTCCTCTCTCTGAAATCAATAAATAAAATTTCTTTGCTTATTTTCTTTTTTATTGAACTTAGTAAGGTGACATTGGTGAATAAATCTGTTCAGGTTTCAGGTGAACAGAGAGTTTGGGAATGCAGGTGAGCGAGCGATCAGCTTCCTTTACATTGTGGCAGCCGGTGGTGGATAGAGGGAGGTGGTGGATAGAGGGAGGTGCCGGGCGGTGGTGAGACCAGGGGGGAGGCGGCTCTGTACTCAGAAAGAGGCGAGAGCCGGTAAGGGATGGAAGTAACAGGACACCCAGCTGAGCGGGTGTGGGGGAGCTCAGGGGCCGTCTGGCATGACCTCGTGGTTTGCAGTTTCTGGTGGGTTGGATTCCAGCTCGTTACGCACATTACTGGTCCCCCGGGGCAGGGAGTGAGCGAAAGCACACGGCGTGTTCAGAGGGGCTTTAAATACCTGAAGTCACTACTGGGCAGCGTCCACGCCCCCGTCTCCATGTTTAATGCCCGCGTTTCTAAGTGTCAGCAGCTTGCTGTGGCCTGGCCTGTGTTAGTTCCGTAGGATTTCATAACGTGCCATTTCTGCTGCGTCCCCTGCCTGTGAGTCCGGAGATGACTGTGAAGGAGGCAGCGCCTTTTAGAGAGATCAGAAACTCACAGCCCGGAGCGGGAGGGTGCGGAGGGCGAAATGCTGGCTGTTCAGAGTCACACACGTTCAGGGAGGCCGGGTCCCCTGCGCGTTCATGTGTCCGCCCAGGACGGGGTTTCCGGGTGCTCTCCGGGGTCCCTTCTGCGGCTTAAGGCCTGACGGAGGTGAGTTCACAGAGCGGGGGCGCCCCTCAGACAACGGGGCGTAAGTGATTCGTATGTGTTCGTGGCGGCTGCTAACGCAGTGTCGGTGGTCTGTTGTTTGACAGTCATTTCCTCTTACCTGCCCTGGGAAGCAGACGGCTGACAGATGCCGTAGCTCTCTACAGCGACTTCACTGCACATTTGGACAAGTAACATGTGCTTTTAGGAAAGAGATGAAGGCACGGAAACGGAAGTAGATTTAAACGCCTTTTCACTTTCCTCCAGGACACGGGATGAGGAAGCATTCACCTTCACGTGTTCGTGTAAATGCCCCCTCTTGTTTCTTGACGTGTTTCATTCAGAGGACGCGCAACCAGATACCATGCGTCTCTGTGACTACATAATCAGGAATGGGGTTCGCTGGTGCCGGGATTCATTCTCTGTGTCAGTGTTTCTTTCCTGACTCAGAGGGGACAGTGATGACTGGTGGCCTCTCTCAGTCCGTAAGCTCCACGTGTAAGCGCCTTGCTAAGCAGCCCAGGAATCTGCTGACGAGAACTGGACGGAGGAGGGCGAGTGAGGAGCCGGAAGGAAGGTGGTACCTCACCCGGCAGGGTCTGTGCACAGGGCCTTCCGTGTTCCTTGGAGCTGGGGAGGGGCCGCTGTGCCTGAACTCGCCCACCGCACCCCCCCCCCCCCAACCCCCTGGCAGTGGTGGGCGCTTTGCCCGCCAGCCAGGCGCAGCGGCTGGAAACCAGATGGTCCCCGAGGCCTCGCCTGCACCAGCTGCAGTTGGGATGCGGTCATTGTCCGGCCACCAGCAGTTCAGACCCCACTCTCCACCCTGTCGAGGGTCCCACACAAAGCTGTGTCTGTCCTGCAGGCGGGGACTCGGGCCGCTGCTGAGCCTGCTGGGCGAGTCAGCACGCAGGCCCCGTGCCCCCGGGACGGCGGTTTCCATGGCAACTGCACCCCAGCATGTGACCTGCGGTCCTGGTCCGGGTCCCTCCCAGCCGGGCCTGAGAGCAGCTGGCCCTGGAGGCAGCGCAGGAAGAGTGCTCCCCGGGGTTTAGTGAGGAGGACGTGGGTCCACGCGTTCTGCTGTCGGAACCTGTAATGAACTTTTCTAGAATTTTCTAGGTACCGGACTTGGGCGGACTTGACTCTCTCATGCAGGCCCGATCCCCCTCAGGGTATGTGTGCGCATGGCTGTTTTTCAGAGGGGGGCTGAGCGCTGCTGGGATATGAGTGTCCGACGACGCGGGAGGACGGGGATTTTTATTTTGGCTGCACGTTAAATCACCTGGAAAGCTTTCTTTAGAAACACGGATTCCTGCCTGGCTGGTGTGGCTGGGTGCTTGAGTGTGGACTCATGAACCGAGAGGTCACTGGTTCGATGCCCAGTCAGGGCACAGGCCTGGGTTGCGGGCTCGATCCCCAGGGTGGGGCGTGCAGGGGGCAACCGATCCATGATTCTCTCTCATCATTGGTGTTTCTCTCTCTCTCTCCCTCTCCCTTCCTCTCTCTCTCGAGTCAATAAAAAGACATTTTTAAAAAAAAGAAAGAAAGGAAACACAAATTCCTTTGTTGCTAACGTGCCTTTTGTCTGTGTCTCTTGTGAAGGAGTATGGTGAAGGCGGGGGTTACCGTTCTGTGGCTTCTGTGGCTCCAGTCGTTTGCAGGGTGTTTGAGTCAAAACATGCTTTGCGGTCAGTGACAGACGTGAGGAGAATGACCTCCATCCGCTCTGGGCGTCCGGTGGCAGGTGGTCTTCGGAGGCAGGTGGTCTTCGGAGGCAGGTGGTCTAAGGTGGCAGGTGGTCTTCGGAGGCAGGTGGTCTTCGGAGGCAGGTGGTCTTCGGAGGCAGGTGGTCTTGGTTGCAGGTGGTCTTGGTCGCAGGTGGTCTTCGGAGGCGGGTGGTCTTCGGTGGCGGGTGGTCTTCGGAGGCGGGTGGTCTTCGGTGGCGGGTGGTCTTCGGAGGCGGGTGGTCTTCGGAGGCGGGTGGTCTTCGGAGGCGGGTGGTCTTCGGGGGCGGGTGGTCTTCGGAGGCAGGTGGTCTTCCGTGGCAGGTGGTCTTCGGAGGCAGGTGGTCTTCGGAGGCAGGTGGTCTTCGGAGGCAGGTGGTCTTCGGAGGCAGGTGGTCTTCCGTGGCAGGTGGTCTTCGGAGGCAGGTGGTCTTCGGAGGCAGGTGGTCTTCGGAGGCAGGTGGTCTTGGTCGCAGGTGGTCTTGGTCGCAGGTGGTCTTCGGAGGCAGGTGGTCTTCGGAGGCAGGTGGTCTTCGGTGGCAGGTGGTCTTCGGTGGCGGGTGGTCTTCGGAGGCGGGTGGTCTTCGGAGGCGGGTGGTCTTCGGAGGCGGGTGGTCTTCGGAGGCGGGTGGTCTTCGGAGGCGGGTGGTCTTCGGGGGCAGGTGGTCTTCGGAGGCAGGTGGTCTTCCGTGGCAGGTGGTCTTCGGAGGCAGGTGGTCTTCGGAGGCAGGTGGTCTTCGGAGGCAGGTGGTCTTCGGAGGCAGGTGGTCTTCCGTGGCAGGTGGTCTTCGGAGGCAGGTGGTCTTCGGAGGCAGGTGGTCTTCGGAGGCAGGTGGTCTTGGTCGCAGGTGGTCTTGGTCGCAGGTGGTCTTCGGAAGCAGGTGGTCTTCGGAGGCAGGTGGTCTTCGGTGGTAGGTGGTCTTCGGTGGTAGGTGGTCTTTGGAGGCAGGTGGTCTTCGGAGGCAGGTGGTCTTTGGAGGCAGGTGGTCTTCGGAGGCAGGTGGTCTTCAGAGGCAGGTGGTCTTTGGTGGTAGGTGGTCTTCGGAGGCTGGCCGCTGTTTGCACTGATAGCGAGGGACGATTTCCGAGGTTTCCCCCGAGCCTGGCACGGGCCTGGCACAGAGCAGGTTCCGTGACAGAATGCACGTTCTCCTTCATCCACGAGGACGCGGTTCAGATGACGCGAAAGAGGCGCCGCAGCGTGTCCTCGAGAGAACATGCGCTCCGACGTGGGTCACGGCTCACAAACGAGCAGTCACCAGGAGAGCTTCCCGTGGGTAAGGCCCCGCACATGTCGGGGGCTACGGAAATGGCATGTGTGGACGTAAACACACGTGGTCCCCTTTACCCTCTGAAGGAAACACGGGGCGGGTGCTGGAGCTGGGGGCGTGGACTGGGACCCCGATGCAGGTACAGACTCTGTTCTTTCCGCTCCGCCTGCTGCCTCTCTTTCTGTTAGAAGCTCCTGCAGCCGCGAGCACCTTCCTTTTCATGGAAGTGACACGGGTGGGCCTGAAGGACTTGGACTTGTTTGTTTGTTTGTGTTTGGTTACACATTTATTTATTCATTTATTTCCTTTTGTTGTTCATGCTTCTCTGTCTCTGCATCTATTTTTGTTCATCAGTTTATGTTGTTCATTAGATTCCACATGTGAGTGAGATCATGTGATACTTGTCTTTCTCTGCCTGGCTTATTTCACTAAACATGATGCTCTCCAGCTCCATCCATGCTGTTGCAAATGGTAGGTGTTCCTTCCTTTTTACCGCAGCGTAGTATTCCGTGGTGTAGATGGACCACAGCTTTTTAATCCACTCATCTGCTGATGGGCACTTAGGCTGTTTCCAAATCTTAGCTATGGTGAATGGTGCCGCTATGAACATAGGGGTGCGTATGTCCTTTCTGATTGGTGTTTCTGGTTTCTTGGGATATATTCCTAGAAGTGGGATCACTGGGTCACATGGGAGTTCCATGTTTAGTGTTTGAGGAAACTCCATACTGTGTACAGGACTTGGCCTTTGATCGCTAATTTGCTGTGTGACCGAAGACAAATCCCTTTCCTCAGCCTCCACGTCCATGAAATGGGTCTGTTACGCTGCATCAGGGGCTCATTCGTTATGCAGCAAATATGCGAAAGGCTGCTGTGCCAGGCACTGTTCTGGGCTCAGAAGACAGAGCAGCCAAAAGGGCAGACGAGATCCGTGGTCCATGGAGGTCCCATGATGGCGGCCGAGGCTGGGAACAAGCAAGGAAAACAAACCCCATCGCGGTTGGTGCCGCGGAGCAGACGGAACAGGCGCCAGGGACCGGCGGGGCTGCAGCGGGGAAGGACGTCCACGGACGGGTGGTCTGAGGGGTCCCTCAGGAAGTAACATCTACATAGGTTTTCCTTGATTTTTAGAGAGAGAGGGAGGGCGAGGGGGAGAGAGAGAGAAACATCCATGATGAGGGAGAAACATGGACCGGCCGCCTCCTGCACGCCCCACACTGGGGATCGGGCCTGTGCCTGACCGGGAATCGAACCGTGACCTCCCGGTTCATAGGTCAATGCTCCACCCCTGAGCCCCGCCGGTGGGGCCCCGTATGTTTATTTACAAAATTAATATTGGCAAGCTCGTTTCTGTCCTAAAAGCCTGCTTCCTTTTCTGGGAACGAGACTCCCGGGAAAGCAGACTAATGATTCACTGTTTCTCTGGAAACCTCCGTGGGCCTCCGTTAACGGAAAGGGCAGGATGGAGGGCATCTGCAGAGATGCCGCTAGGACTTCCCACCGGACGTCAGGGCGCCAGGCTCCCAGTGCCCTTGACGAGGGACGCATCGCCCTGGACCACTCCTCCCGCACGGCCCGCCGCGTGGTGAAGCTCACAGGAGCCTCCTTCCTCACCACAGCCCCGAGCATCGATGCAGCCTCGGAGGCATTGTGGCGTCCGTTCCGTGTCGTTATTTCAGTAACATGCGCGAGCAGCCTTCCCAGGCCTCGGGGCTGCAGCCGGGAGCCTCTCCGTCCAAGTGGTCCTTCACCGCGGTGCCCGCGGGAGATGCAGGTGTGCTCGCACGGGTCGCCAGCCAGCCGCCTCCGCAGAGGGAGCCTCTTCTCCGAGACGGGCCTCCCTCTCCTGCCTCCCCGCTGCGCCCGCTCCGGGTTGAAGGTCTGAACCTCCTCCAGCTCCCGGCAGCTTTACTGCCTCGTCGGGAATTCTCCTACTGGCAGCTGGGTTTGCATTCTTTTCCGCTGGCAGAGCTTCACGGGGACCCCTCTTGCACCATCGGTGGAGGCAGCAGTGAGGACCCAGCGCCGGGAGCGCTTCGCCGCTCCCCCTTCATGGAAGGCGCTCCCTGCTACACGGAGAAAGCGCGGGGCCGTGTTGCTCAGCCTCTGCCTTCAGACCAGCGCCTGCTTCTGAGAGCAGCGTCCTTTGTGCCGGAAGCCAGTGCCAGCACGTCATAATTCCAAGAGTTTCATCGAAAGGTTGATGGGACGTGGGGACTCAACAAGGGCTGACTCACATATGTGATCGCCTGTTGGAACGGCTAAAGGCGTTTCCCCAATCCTGAAAAGGATGATCGCTTGCTGACAGCTCAGGGCATCTCCATGGACATGTTATTATAGCCTACATGTTGGCCAAACACCTGAACAGCCAGAGGTAATTGTCCACTCTGACAATGGATTCTGTAGGAAACCCTAGCCTTGGAAGTGTCTCCACCTTGCCTTAGGACAAATGGTGTTAATAAAAAGCCAGGGGTCCAGAGACAAGGAGAACTTGGTTTCTTCAGCCAGGCTCCTCTGCCCCACAATGCCTTTCAAAACGATGTTTTGTCTCCGGACTCTTCTTTAATTTATGCGCAGCGCCGGCTCCAGGTTCCTGAACCCTTCCAGAGGCCGGATCAAGACCCACCGGCGCTACATGGCGCCCAGCGTCTGGCACTTGGCGCCTCAGCAGGAAAGCAGGCTGCGGACTCCCAGGGCCTGGCTGTGCGATGGAGCCCGGGGCTGGTGCACACGTAGGCTGTGCTCTTGCGGCGGGATTTTCAGAGACTCCCCGTTCATGTCGAGCTTTGCCCCTAAGTGTTCGGGGGACTTGCTTCTGGCCGCTGGCGTGTTCTTCCCGGGGGACCTTCCCTGTGTCAATGGGATGAGAGAGACAGGGTGCTGCGGGTGGGAAAGTCTCCTTTGGCAACACCTTTTCTGTTTGTCCCGCCTCCCGCCCCTCTTTGGTCTTCATGCGTGACGGACATTTAAAATCCCGCATTATAGCCGGAGAGATGCACTTGTTATTGGAGACATTAGGAGAGGTTACATTTTCTAAATAAAGAGCGAGGTGGTGGGTAAAACATGGTTATAGATTTTCGGTGTATGTATTGTGTTTTAATAGTACAAAAGTCAGAAGGAAATGTAGCCTGGCTGGTTGGCTCAGTGGTTGAGCGTAGACCCAGGCACCAGGAGGTCACGGTGTGATTCCTGGTCAGGGCACCTGCCCAGGTCCTCAGCTCCGTCCCCAGCAGGGCATCTCCTTCATCGATGTTTCTCTCTCTCTCCCTCTCCCGTCCTCTCTCTAAAAATCAACAAAAACGTTACAAAAGAGAAAACGTTATGGATTAGGCTGGTGTCACCCCACTACTCAGGCGATTTGCCAGGCTTCTCCGAGCTCCAGGGTCCTTACCTGCGAGAGGAACTCAGACAGAAGGGTGAACGCTTCGCTGATGGGTTAGGGTTCTATCAGGAAATGAACGCTCTGGTGTCCAGGGCACACTCGACCCTAACACACCAGTCACGTGGCGAGCATCGACTAGAAAGGGGTTTTGTGCAAGTGCCCCTCAAGCTGACTAACCCAGAAAGAGCTGCCGGGAGATGTGCGTGATGGCGTCCTGTATCCAGGTGCTGTCGGGTCCTGGGGCTGCGAGGTGGCCGGTGCGGCCTTTGCCAGGTGGTCCCGGGAACTGGAATAGAACGCAGTGTCACTTGGAGCGGCGCACCCTTCCTGTGCTGTGTCCTGTGCTGTGTCAGTGCAGTGAATGGGGATCTCAGTTAGTGACAGATGACGGCGACGTCTTAATTGGGGGGCACTCTCAATAATATCTGACGACGTTCACGCCGGTTTTGTGGGTGCGGGACTTTAAAATTAGAGACACTGTCCCTGGAGAAGGGACCGGGGCTAGTTTCTCAGGGAGTCTCATGGGAATTTTTAAAAATATATATATATATATTATTGATTTTTTTACAGAGAGGAAGGGAGAGAGAGAGAGAGTTAGAAACATCGATGAGAGAGAAACATCGATCAGCTGCCTCCTGCACACCCCTCACTGGGGGATGTGCCTGCAACCAAGGTACGTGCCCTTGACCGGAATCGAACCTGGGACCCTTCGGTCCGCAGGCCGACGCTCTGTCCACCGAGCGAAACTGGCTAGGGCAGGAATTTGTATCTTAAAGATGGATTTAGGGTATTTATTGTGCACGTTGAATGCCAATGAATAGCGGATAACATTATTCGGAGCTCACTGTGTGCTGAGCAGTGTGACAGATGACCCCCTTTCTGTGTCACAGCCGCACGGAGGAGGTGCTGCTGCCCGCTCTCCGTGGATGGGGCCGGTCCCTGGCTCCGGGAGGTTGAATACTTGGCCCACGTTCATGTAAGAAAAATGACAGAACTGAGACTAGACCGTCTCTTCTAACTCTTTGAGACCTGTGGTCTTTACTGTAGCACATTGGTTCTTTCGAGCGATGACTTCAGTCCGGTCCTTTTTCTAGACGTTTTTGTTTTTCTGTCTCTTTCTACGAGCGCCTTTGTCCAGCTCCCCGAACAGGTACACGTGAGATTTTTCTTATGACGGTCCAGAAAGTGCATGTTGGAAACGGAAAGGGTATACGTGAGAATGTGTAAGTGCAGATCACCCATCACAGGTCTGGTCAGCTTCCTAGGACTGTCACGACAAGTACTACAAACGTGCGGTTTAAAACAACCTGTATTTCCTCACAGTTCCGGAAGTCCGAGGTTCAGGATCCAGGGGTTGGCAGGATTGACGCCTTCTGGGAGCTCGAGGGAAAATTGGTTGCAGTACTGGCTTCTGGTTGCTGCTGGCAATCCTCGGTATTCCTCGGTGTGTAGCTGTGTAACTGCACTCTCTCTCCGTCTTCACGTGGCTTTCTCCCCGTCTCTCAGACTTCCCTCTTCCTTTCTTATAAGGACACCGGTCACTGGCTTTAGGCCCACCCTAAATCCAGGACCATTTCATCTGAAAGTTTTAACTTAATTTTATCGGCAAAGACCCTCTTGCCAAATAAGGTCATGTTCGCAGGCACCCGAGGTCAGGACGTGGACAGATCTGTAAGGGCCTGCTGCCTGACTCACTCCCTATCGTGAGCATTTATATGAAAGAAACGGGCGAAATAGGACAAGTACAGTACAGACTCCAGTTTTAGATCATCTCAACTTACAGATTACTTAGGTGGTTTTTTAAATAACAATTTTTGTATTGATTCCAGGGAGGAAGGGAGGAGAGAGAGAGAGAAACATCAGTGGTGAGAGAGAATCACTGATTGGCCGCCTCCCACACGCCCTCTTACCGAGAATCAAACTGTGACCTCCCGGTTCATGGTTTCACACTCAACCACTGAGTGGCACTGGCCGGGCTGGCTTACTCGTTTTAAGTGTATTTTATACAAGAACGTTATTCTTGTATGCATGCTATCATTGCCGGAGATCTCCCCCAAAGACTTTATACTTCAACTTCATTTTCTTTTTGCTGCTTCACTAGTATAAACACATCCTAATGATCATTTCTCAGTTATCCCCAGGATATACTATTACAGATGCACGTTTAGTTCCTGATTACTTAAAACTTCGATAGTTTGGAATTATTTCTGAAGAGACTCTGCATGGTAAAAAGATACTAATCGTCCTATGGATGTCTCCCGACTCTCATTCCAGAGCACTTACCGCTGTGACATAGAATGTTAGCACTAGACTTAGTGAGGAGATAATGAATTCAAAGTATGGACAAGGCAAAGAAGACGTAATCGCATTTGACGATTGGCCACAATTGGGAGCCTCCGAGAGAGGAAAGCCGAACTGGGCGTCAGGGAATCTGGATTCCATCCTCAGCATTTCACAAGGTCTGCTCCTCGGCAGAGTGGACCGACACTAATAATAATAATTAATAATAATAATTCTAGAGGGTAAAATGAGCAGAGAGATGACCACAGCATGTAGATTGCTAAGAGCCCTGGAGAAGGTGGCTCATGAAGAAATGTGGGCGTCCAATTGGAACACCCTTTTAGGGATAAGAACGAAGGGAATCCAGGCTGGTAGGTGATCTACGCATGTGTAAAACAATCAGTATGTGTTTTTGACACAAGCTTAGAAATACTGTATTTGTTTCTTAGACGGTTAGTGGCATGCTGGGAGGAGAGGCATGAGAAAAGGTTCTGTAGGACCGGGGGGTTAGAATAGACCCCTCCTGGCCGGTAGTGTTGGGAGTGTTGTGGGTAAGCTAACCATACAAGATAGTTGAGGTGGTGTAATTACAAAGAAGATGCATGTCTACTTACACTGTTTTATTTTACAGTAAAACATACAGCTGTATTTACTCGTCTCACTTTTCATGTAAATGAAGACCTTTCTTTTGAGTGTGAGTCTGCTGATGGGAGTTCTACACACTTTCTTTGGGGAAAAATGGTTAATGATTACTTCTTCAAATGGAAGGAAGAACTGAGGGATACCTTAAGGGACCGGAATGCAAAATTCCTTAGAAATTGTAACGATTCTGTCTTCCATTTTTAAAAATATACGTTTAGTGATTTCAGAGAGGAAGGGAGAGGGGGAGAGAGCTAGAGACACCAAGGACCAGAGAGAATCATGGATCGGCTGCCTCCTGCATGCCCCCACTGAGGGTAGAGAAGGCAACCGGGCATGTGCCCTTGACCGGGACTTGAACCGTGACCTCCTGGTTCATAGGTCGACGTGCAACCCCTGAGCCACGCCGGCCTGGCTGTCTCGTATTTCATAGCTGTGTTGCCGCACGTATGTGACCCTGGGACTGAGTACCTGACTGCGTGGTGGGCAGCCAGCCGTTCTCCTTCCAATGAGCAGGAGACGGATACGTGAGCGAGGTGGGAGCAGTCGCCTCAGTGTACGTGGGGCCAAGCCTAGTCGCTCTTGGGGTTCATGCACTCGCGCCAGGCGGGTGCTTCCCACTGTGATGTTGTAGAGTGTCCACACCCCCGGTGAGCGGTGAACCGGTCAAGTGCCATCTGCTTTGAGACCCCCTGCTCTTTACTTGAGATTTACAAGTGCTACCAAAGGCTCACAGAGATTCCAAGGGAGAGGACTTCCCGAGAAACTTAGATTTGAAGCCAGCGTGGGAGGACAGGCTGGAGAGAGGGTCACGGAGAGGAGAGGGCCTGCTTGTCTGAGGGTGGAGACGGCTCCAGGCGTGGATGCGCATCACAGGCCGAGAGGTAGGGTATTTCCATGGGTTCCCGTGCCCGCGACAGCATTCCTGTGGCCACGGGTCACCTAGCTGTGTCGCTGTCCGTGGGTGATCTTTTCCTGGGTGGGCGCTCTCACCTCCCTGGCGTGGGAAGGTAGAGGTGGTGTTCTCGGATGGTTCAAAGCTGTACTTGGTGTGAGGTTTCAAGTCTATATCTGTGCACATACTTAGCTTATGATTAGGTTCTTTATCTTGCAAAATAAGGATAAATCCTATCTAATAAAGAGGGGATATGCAAATCGACCGTCACACCATCACAAAGATGGCGGTGTCCATTGCCACAAGATGGTGGTGCCCAGTCCCCTCAGCCCCGCTGGAGTCCTCCAGTCCTTTTAGCCCAGCCGGGGCGGTGGGGAGGGGGCGGCAGGTGCATGGTGTGGCCGGACCCGCCCTCAGCTGCCCAGGGCCGCCTGAGGCTCAGGTAACCAGGGCCGGCCGAGGCTTGCGCTGCTGGCAGTGGCAGCAGCAGAGGTGTGATGGGGGCGTCGCCTGCCCCAGATCGCTGGGTCGCCTCCTGCCCCTGAGGGCTCCCAGACTGTGAGAGGGGGCAGGCCCGGCTGAGGGACCCCCCTTCAGTGCATGAATTTTCATGCACCAGGCCTCTAGTGTATATATTTGTAAAGTCTAGCTTTGTTCCTGTCTGCCTGAATCGCATGGAACAGACTTCTTCTTAGTCTTGGCGTGGGAAACAGAAATAACCCTCGTTGTGTGGGCCCCGTCCTCACAGTGTATTACCGGGATGCTGTGGTTCCGGATGAGATGGTGTGATGTGAGGGAGAGTGACATGCGAACAGTGGTGGGTTGTGGGTAATGGGCCGGTTGGCGGGGGCCCAAAGAGAGCTCCCAGAGGCCTTGCAGCAGAGTCCCGGGGCGGGGCTCCCTGGTGAGCCCGTTAACGTGCCACGTGCTATCCAAGTGGCCGCTCTGAGTGAGTACACGCTGAGCGCACTGTGTACAAACTGAGCGCGCCCAACTGCACACAGATTTCCGTGAGGACAGTGGACAGCCTTAAAACAACAGCAGGACAATAGCCTTCAACATCCACAGTGAGTGTTTGCTAAATCACAGGATTAAAGAATGTTTTCCTTCTGTGGGATGCATGCTCTTTATCGCTTACTAGAGGCTTGGTGCACAGGATTCATACACTGGTGAGGGGGCATGGCCTGCAGGGATCGGCCCGCTGTGGGAGCGCACTGACCACTGGTGAGGGGGCGTGGCCTGCAGGGATTGGCCTGCTGTGGGAGTGCACTGACCACTGGTGAGGGGCGTGGCCTGCAGGGATCGGCCCGCTGTGGGAGTGCACTGACCACTGGTGAGGGGGCGTGGCCTGCAGGGATCGGCCTGCTGTGGGAGTGCACTGACCACCGGGGGCGGGGGGTGGGAGGCGGGCAGCTCCTGCGTTGAGCATCTACCCCCCCGGTGGTCAGTGCTCGCCATAGCGACTGGTCGACCGGTCATTCGGCCATTCCTTCGCTGGGCTTTTATTGCGTTGGAAGAAGCACTTGGCAGTCATGGTTGCTCTTGGTTCCTGGCACAGCTGACCAGTAGGCAGGAGGGATTGCTGTGGGTGGGGTTACCGTGGATAAGGAACGGAGCCTGAAAACTGGGGAACAAGAGCTGACACGGCGAGGGCTTACCGCGCACCAGGCACAGCGTGAAGAAATTCACGTTCTCGCTTTATCTGGACTGCGTTCCTTTGCTAGGGGAGATGATTATGTGGGTTTTGTGGTTGATGACACTGAAGAGTCTTAACTCATCCAAGTGCTCACGGCGGGTGGGTGACACCCACGGCTCAGCCCTGGGTGGGCGGCCCCGGCGGGCAAGGACAGCCTGAGCCCCTGTGCGTGCTCCTGCCTGGTGGGCTCCCCACGCAGCAATGTTCTCCTCCTTCCGTGGCTCTCACCGCCTCTCAGGGCGTACGCTGTGGGGAACAGTGCCCGCCTCGTCACATGTTCCCTGGCCACCCGGAAAAGTCAGTGGGCGAACCACATGGCCACGCTTTGAACGTGCAGTTTCAGAGCGCAGGTGCCGTGAGTCCGGAAAGCACTGTCACGTTTTTGTCCTAACCGTGCAGCGCGGTGGTCAGTGACCAGCACGTGTTTGAGGAGAGACCTCTGCACAGTGACTACGATGAAGAAACACAAACTGCGCTTTAGGAAGTCCATTTGCTCAAGGGGTCCGCGCTGATCCATGCACATGCTTTTCCTGGGCCTGCGGGGCGGGGTGCTGGCTGCAGGGAGGGTGCTGGTGGCGGGGCGGGGTGCTGGCCTTGGGGCTGGGTGCTGGCCACGGGGAGGGTGCTGGCCACGGGGAAGGTGTTGAAGGCAGGGCAGGTGCTGGCAGCTGGTGGTGGGGCTGGGTGCTGTCCTCAGGGAGGGTGCTGGCGGTGGGGAGGGGTGCTGGTGGCGGGGAGGGTCCTGGTGGCAGGGCAGGGGGCTGGCGGCTGGGAGGGTGCTGGCCTCGGGGAGGGTGCTGGTAGTGGGGCAGGGTGCTGGTGGTGGGGAGGGGTGCTGGCGGCGGGGAGGGTGCTGGCCGCGGGGAGGGTGCCGGCCGCGGGGAGGGTGCCCAAGGACTGGAGGGCTCAGGCCTGCGAGATGGGACAGTCAGGAGGCCGCCTGCAGGGCCCTGGGAGGGACTCAGCGCTGACTGTGCCCTAAAGGAGGGCCAAGCGAGTACATTTCGTGTTCTGTGCACTTTAATGCGATTAAAAAGCAAACAAACGTGCTGTTTTAATTGTAAATCTCCCCTCTTTCCTTCAAGCACAAGTGAGTGGAAGTTAGAAAAGATGCCTGAGAACTAACATCATGTGACTCGGGGAGTTCTCCAGTAAGAAAGCTCTCTCATAAAAGAGCCCTGAGGGACTACCTCCCGCCCTCCCCCCCAAAAAAAGACAGGATAAAAAACTATGTAAGGGGCCGGTGATCAAAAGTAAAATAGGCAAGTACTTCTTTACAAAAACAACAACCTGAAAACAAACAAAAACCCCCCAAGAGTACAAATGGAACATCCTGTTTAAAAATTCAGTGATGAAAGGGCTCTCCCACCCTGTGAACCCGAGAAAATGCCAAATGTGTTAGAAACAGGTCTTTTTTAGTGGTTTCATTTACATGACAAAGGTATTGTTTCCTTTTCTTCCCTCCCTCCTCCTCCTTCCCTGCCTTCCTCCCTTCCTTCCCCAAATACCCAGTCCCACTGGGTTTTGCCAAAGCTGAGTCATGCTTGTGTTTAGATGGCTTCTTGCAAGCGAGTTAGCTGGCCCGCGAGATTCCTGGGGCCTGTCACGCCCCGTGGCTGGTGTGCTTGCGCACACGGGCAGGGCTATCAGTTTTGTTGTTTTTTTAAAAATATATTTTATTTTTTTACAGAGAGGAAGAGAGAGGGATAGAGAGCTAGAAACATCGACCAGCTGCCTCCTGCACACCTCCTATTGGGGATGTGCCCGTCACCGAGGTACCGAATCGACCAGTACCTTGACCGGACTTGACCTGGGACCTCTGGGTCTGCAGGGTGACGCTCCATCCCCAGAGCCACACCGGTCAGGGCCACGGCTCCCAGTTTCAGTGCCAAGAGGAGTCAGCGATTGGGCTTGTCTCACAGCCGCTTTGCTGAGAAATGCAGCTGTGGGGATGGAAACGGAGACATATGAGATCAACCTTGGACGAAACACGCCCTTGGGAAGAACTCCATCTGGATACGCTTTCGTCCACTTGGCTTTCTGTCTTTAAAAAATGTATTTGTGCTCATAGTCAGAGAGGCAGGGAGAGGGAGGGAGAGACGCACGCATCAGGGATGAGAGGGAATCCTGGACCGGCTGCCTCCTGCACGCCCCACACTGGGGATGGAGCCCCCACCCCAGCATGTGCCCGTGACCTGGAATCCAACGGTGACCTCCTGGTTCCTAGGTCGGTGCTCAACCACGGAGCCACGCCGGCCGGGCTGGTGTACTCAGCTTTGACTTCCTGTTCTCACCAGCCTGTGCCCTGAAGAAGCTGCACATGCTAGGCATCGATTTTTCACATTTTAGGGTCAGAGGTCCTTTTGAGAATACCATCAAAACACACATGTACGCGCCTAAACTCGTGTAGAATGTCAGGCAGCCCGGGGACTTCTTGGAACACATCTCTATGACCTGTGAGCCACTTGGACACCAGGAAACCAGGAACCCCGCCCCCCCTCGCTAAGAGAGGATAGAAAAGAGGATGAAGACTTGTCATGGATTCAGATGAATAATTTTCTAGGTCAATAAGTTGCTTTCAGTAATGACATTTTTAAAACGCGCCTTTAGAATACATTGACTCCTGTGGGGCTTACTGTACAGCTCTATAGCATTTTGAACACTGTTAAGATATTATTTGAAAAGTATACTTTTCTGTATCCATTTGTGGAATCTTATCATACTGATAATGCCCCTGTTTTTAAACATAGGGTTGTTAAAGCAGTACTTTAAATTAAGTAATAACTTTAGTTGTAGGGATATTCAAATAAATGTAAACAACCACTTTAAAAAAGTTACAATAACTTTTAAAGGAAAAGGCATTTTCACAGAGAATTTCAAAATGATATTTGCAAGAACAATTTAGTCATAATCGCAGAGCCTTCAGAAATTTGTTCCGTGTAATAAAATCATTGCTAAACCTTTCTCTTAAATAGTAAGTGGGAATTTTATTTTCTATTTAAAGTGAACTACAGTAGTTATTTTACTGAATATACATATCATTGGTGAATTATGGTCTTTTTAGTTTTGTACGTTTATACCATTAACTAACATTTCCTTTTCCTACATAATAAAAGCCTAATATGCAAATTGTCCCTTCAACCGGGAGTTCGATGGGGTTGGGCTGGCTGGCCAATAGCCCAGGCCCCTCCCCACAGCTGGCCCCGCCCCCATCCCTCCCCCCAATTGGGGACGTGGCTGGCCCACCAATCCCCTGAGTCCTGATCAGGGGGTGCTGGCTGGACCCCACCCATGCATGAATTCGCGCACCGGGCCTCTAGTATGAATATAAACATGTGCATCCCTGAAACGCTGTGTGATCGATTTGAACAAAATTACTGTCGGAGTGATGCTTCAGGTGATAGGCGTGTGGCTCTACTATGGAGAAAATCCTTCTTTATTTTGTGGTGGCCTAAACCTCGACAGTTACGCTCCCTAACAAATGAGCAACTGAAAGCTCTTGGCCTTCCTGAAATGTCAGCGCGCCGTGCGATGCTGAGCAGATGACAGTTAGACACCTGGACCACCAAATGGATGGTAATTGTGAAGGGTAACCTACAGCATTTGAGACACAGTGTGCTCTGCGAACACATTTGATGAGAAGTGGGTGCCTTCATTTTTGACAATCGCTCCGTCCTTTATTCACCTATTACGTCCCTGGCGTCTTTTTCTCTAGTCGTGTTTAAGAAACCCCGGTGCCTACGTCCGACTTCCAAGTTTTGAAATTAGGACCGCGCCGCACCCCAGCACTGGTTCATGTAAAAACCTGTGAGAGTGTTCCTCACAGACAGCTGGATTGGAAAGCCTTGGTTTTAGTGGGAGAGAAGAAAGGTAAGAGCTCGGTTCTCATTTAGGGAAAGAGGTAGACACATGAGTAGAAGAGGAAGCTGCAGGTAGACGCTGTGAAGGCAGTAAGATGTGCATTTTTGAGCTCAGGTTGCCCCGGTGGAGCTGGGGCTGGCAAACAGGGTAGGTCAGGAGAGTCGGCCGGCTTTTCAAGGCAAAGGGTAGCCGTGTCTGCGGTGGGAACCGAGAGGGGAGAGCACATTCCGGGCCCTTTGGAAACACCGTGGACATGGTGGTGACGGGCAGTGCTGGACGCTGAGTAGCGGGAGGGGTGCTGATGTTACCTGGGACTGGCCACGTGTTCCCAGGGAAGGCGTTGGGAAGCCGAGGAGCGTGGGCAGCAGGAGGATGAGGATGAGGGAAGTGTCGGCTTTGGGGGACCCCTGGGGGCTGACAGGCCCCGGCCTCGCCCCTTCCCCGGCCTGTGAAAGGCGGAATTTCATAGCATGTGTTTATTCAACCTCCCAGCTCCGCTGCTGCCGGCTTTCACCGGCGGATCACCGGCGTCCAGGCTGCGGGGCCTTGGGTGCTCTCCGCCCTCCGTCTGTCTCACTCAGAGCCCCGGCCTCCCCGCGGCTCAGGACGCTCAGTCCCCATAAACAGAGCCCTGCGACTTCCCTCCCAGGCCCCTGCTCACGGGGCTCGAGTAATGGGGAGCCCACTGGCTTCCATGTGAGGTCCTGGCTCCGTTCGTGGAGGGGGTGGCGCTGACACCACCCCCTGCGGCTCGCTTGCACGGGGGTGTTTGAGTGTGGGGCCTGCCTTCCCAGCCACAGGCGGAGCAACAGGCTCCCGGCGCCGGGCCCTCAGACTCATCCCTGTTCCAACGGAGCCGACTAACGTGCAATGTCTGCCCTCCGAGGAGTAGAGCGGTCCGCAAAGACACGAGGGCACCTTTGTTTACCTGTCGTTAGGTGTGGGTGTCTACGCAGATAATCTATATATATAAAAGCCTAAGCGACCATTATGACCGGTCAACCAAATGACGGGTTGACCGGTCGCTATGACACACATTGACCACCAGGGGGCGGGCGCTTGACACTGGAGCTGCCCCCTGGTGGTCATTGGGCTCCCACAGCCAACCACCTATGGACCCTCCCCCTGGCCAGCCCTGATCAACCCAATTGGCACATTTGGGGCCCCCATCAGCCCCAACGGGCCCCCATCAGCCCCAATCGCCGGCTGAGGGACCCCACCCGTGTACGAATTCCTGCACCGGGCCTCTGGTAGAACATGATGAGGGCAGGCGATACGTCTTGCTCAGCATTATTGTCACATCCCTCACACTCGGTGAACACTTGTTAGATGAGCTCAGTTAGTTAATATGGAGCAGTGGTCCTGGTTCTCTCGTATCCTAGCCTGTGCCTGTGTCTGAGTCTGTGTCTGTGTCTGTGTGGCCTGGCCAGGAGGGATGGGGGTAGGGCAGGCACTGGGGTGCCTGTGGGGGGCAAAGGGCCGTGTCCAAGGTTACCTGAGATGCCTCCAGGCCTTCGGAGGAAGTAGACCGGCTCCAGGTTCAGTGGGAAGCCGGGAGCTGCGCCTGTGGGCAGGGCTCAGCCAGGAGACAGGTGCACCAGCTTTCCATGCTGTTCCTGCTGAGTCCGGGCAGCTCATGGCAGCGAGTGGGATGTATCTGTCAAGTTTCAGCCCTGGAGGGCAAGTGCGAACAAGTTCAGAATTATCCTAGGAACCCAGAACAGGTACCAAGAGGGTAAGGCCACTACAGAGGCCCCTGGGAGGGAGGCGCGAGTGAGAGCCTGTGTCTACCCTCTTACCAGACGCAGGAGCTGCCCCTCAGAGCCCTCAGCGCTGCCCTCAGCCCATAGGAGGGGGACAGTGTCGCTGAGTGAGAAAGGAAGCAGGTGCTGGGTCCCTGAGTGGGGGGCGGGCACATTGAAGCTGGGAGTAGGCTGGGGCGATGCGCTGCGGTGCCCTGGTGAGGACTAACCCTCCTCCTCTCCCCCACCTCCCTTCCTTCCTGTCCCTGTGTCCTCCCGGAGTCCTCCCTGCCGCTTCTCCCTTACAAGTTCTCCCTCCCTCCTGGCGGCAGGGCAGGGTTTCTCTACCAGTGGTAAACAGTCTGTACCTAATCCTACTGATAAAAGAGAAACATGCAAATTGACCACCACTCTGCTACACCCACCAACCAATCAGGAGTGAGTATGCAAATGAACCCAACAAAGATGGTGGCAGTCACGGAGCTGGAGCGAGCAGGAGGCTTGGATTGCCCCTGGCTATGGAGGAAGCCAAGCTTCCCACTCGCCCTGGCCAGCCTTGGCCTCTGCTCAAGGCTACAAAGTTTCAATTATAGAAGATAAATAAATCCCAGATACCTGCTTTTAGCTGGCCCTAGCCTCTGCTCAAGGAGGTGATGAAAAAAAAAAGATAAAAAGGAGGGGCTGGAAGCTTGGGTCTCCGGGGGGCCGTGGTCAGCCTGCAAACAGCCCTCAGCCCCTCACCCAGGCTGACCAGGCACCCCAGGGGGGACCCCCACCCTGAATGGGGTGTGGCCAGCCTGAAAACAGCCCTCAGCCCCTCACCCAGGCTGGCCACACCCCCACGGCCCAATCCCTGTAAACTGGCAGTCAAACATCCCTCGAGGGGTCCCAGATTGGAGAGGATGCAGGCTGGGCTGAGGGACACCCCCTCACCCCCCTTGCACGAATTTCGTGCACCAGGCCTCTAGTGTTTTATAAGAAAATGAAATCCCACATCTCAGTAAGAATAATCTAGGAAAACGGTCGGGCTTCCTTGATATTGAAGGATCCATAGAACTGAGAAAGAATGTATATTTTTCTGCGCTACTGATATAGTCTATGAATATCCCTGAATGCATTTAATTTAGCTTTGAGTAGAAAAAGCACAAGAAGAGAATAACGAAGCCGCAGAGCAGGTACATTTGTGCATTGTTCTTGGGAAGGAAGAGAAGTCATAGTGCGTCTTTGTCTGATTCTGCTTTTGCTTTAACTGCAGACCAGATGCCTGCCAGTGAGCGCCCCTGTGCACGTCGGGAGATGACACTTTTCCGGGCCTCGAGATGCAGGGCACACAGCGCGTGGCCTTCTTCTGTGGTGGTTTCCTTTTCCTGGGGCGAGTGTACTTCTGAGCGCGTGTGGATTTGACCGAGTGAGACATTCCTCTGCAGTGTTGTCTCCGAGGGCGTTTCTTCACGGGTGGTCTTAAGGCTGATGCCTTAGGTGGGGAGCGAGGACACCCGCCCCAGGGGTGATGTCGGGGTCTTTGGGTGCAGGAGGAAGACACGCGTAGTCATCTCAGTGAGACAGGGTGTGTGTGTGTGTGTGTGGCGGGGGTGAGGGAGGGGGGGACTGGCCGGCCTCCCAGGAGCTCGGGGCAATGGGCTGAGACGCAGGGACGGCAGGAGGCAGGGACAGGGCTGAGTCTGCGCCCCGAATGACGGCTCGCCCCTCTTCCTTGCCTTTCCTGCTGCTGCTGACCTCCCCTCTATCCATCAGGCGTCGCCCTCTCCTGCACGTTGCGGGGCACCACGGCCTCGTTTCCCGTGACTTTTCCTGCCTCAGAGCCCTGCCGAGTGCCTTTTCCTGATGCGCTTTGTCTTCTGCTCCAGCTACAATCGTCTCTTCTTTCCGCGTCTCAGGGAGGAAACATCTAGCACTTGCCTTGCATTTGTGCCCCAAGTGGGGAGGGCACCCAGGACCCGGGGATGTGCCTGGTGTGGGAGCGAACCCACAACTTTTCAGGGCACAGGACGACGCCCAGCCACTGAGCCACTCAGCCAGGCCGCTTCTATTCATCTAACTGTGTGCGTACACATGTATGTGTGTGTACATATGTGTGCATGTGCACACATACATGTGTGCGTGTACATGCGTGTGTGCATGTTGCTGCTGAGTTTTGGCAAGGTGGAGCGTGGTGACTTGTTGATGAGGGGGCGCGGGGTGGTGAGCCTGGGGTGGCCCCACGCAGCTCAGCAGGGCAGTGGGGGGATGAGGAGGGCGTTTCGGTGGCCAGGCCGCGGTGACCGGGTGACCGTCAGTGTGCAAGCACCCTCCAGGCTCCCCCAGACTCCACGCTGTGTGCAAGCACCCTCCAGGCTCCCCCAGACTCCACGCTGCGTGCAAGCACCCTCCAGGCTCCCCCAGACTCCACGCTGCGTGCAAGCACCCTCCAGGCTCCCCCAGACTCCACGCTGCGTGCAAGCACCCTCCAGGCTCCCCCAGACTCCACGCTGCCCGTGCGCTCCAGCTGCGGGCTTTCCTGGCAGAGACTAACGGGAGAAAAGGCAACTTCGTCATCACTTACTTTGACCGTCGGCAGTTCGTAGCTTAGAATATTTCTCACAAGACTGTGCTTTAGCCACAAAGGGTGAGGGTTTTTCTTTCATCGAAAACCTACTTCGTCCCCCCACAATGGGAAGTGGAAGGACAAACAGAACACCGGGTTTCGCATGCGGACCAGAGAGTGACCCTCCAGCTGTGGAAAACGAAGAAAACGCTCCAGGATTGCCGAGCTGTGGTCTTGGCTCTGGTCCTTCCAGCTAGTCTCTCGGTATCGACTTCCTTGTGGGTCAAAGGAGGAGAACACGGCCCTGCAAAAGGGACGGGGCCGGTGTCTGACGGTAAAACGGGATTAGCACATGCAAACACCCGAGCCCGGCCAGCGCGGCTCCGGGGCTGAGCTTCCACCTGTGAACCAGGAGGTCACCATTTGATTTGATTCCCGGTCAGGGCCCAGGCCCAGGTTGCAGCCTCGATCCCCAGCGTGGGGTGCACAGGAGGCAGCTGGTCCGTGACTCTCTCTCATCCTTGATGTTTCTCTCTCTCTCCCTCTCCCTTCCTCTCTGAAATCAACAAACGTATTTAAAAAAATAATGATTTGAAAACATCTGGGAAGCTGGAAGAACCTTACAGCTTCCTCGCCATCGGAGGCTGACCTAGTTTGAAGAGGTCACGGCGTAGAAGTTAGGAACCAAGCTGGGCATGCGTGTCACGGGATGGCGTCTACGTTAGCGTGGTAACCACAGGCTGGCTTTTAGGTCTGACTCCCCTGCTGGCTTACACGCTCCGCCTGCATCCCCAGGGCACCCCACCCAGCGGGGCTCCCCTGGATGTCCACGGTGCGAACCGAAGTGCGGAGGCGGCCTGGCCGGTGCGGCTCAGTGGGTAGAGTGCGAGCCTGCGGACTGAAGGGTCCTGGGTTCGATTCTGGTCAAGGGCAGGTACCTCGGTTGCAGGCTCAATCCCCAGCCCTGGCTGGGGCGTGTTGGGAGGCAGCCAATCCATGTGTCTCTCTCGTCTCTCCCTCCCTCCCTCCCTCCCTCCCTCCCTCCCTCCCTCCCTCCCTCCCTCCCTCCCTCTCTCTGAGTCCATGTCCCCCAAGGTGAGGGACAACATAAAGGTGCAGGGGAGACAGGGAAGAGCCCCTCCCTCCTCGTCCCTGCGTGCAGCCAGCTTGGAGCAGCCAGTGGGTGTGGGGAGCCAGGTGGTCGATCCTCAGGCAGCTGGCGGGCCTGTCCCCGTCCCTCCGGGAGGCGGCTTTGGTTCTGTTCGCTTCCCTTTTTCTGCTGAAAAGGCTCCAGCGAAACTGAGATTGCGCGCTGGGAGCCGCACCTTCCTCCCTGTGCCTGAGGCTCTGTGCCCGGAAAGGCCGGCTGCACTGGCTCCGGGGGCTCCTGGGTGGAGGGTTCCCGGGTGGGGGGCTCCGGGTGGAGGGCTCCTGGGTGGGGGGCTCCTGGGTAGAGGGTTCCCGGGTGGGGGGCTCCGGGGGCTCCTGGGTGGAGGGTTCCCGGGTGGGGGGCTCCAGGTGGGGGGCTCCTAGGTGGGGGGCTCCTGGGTGGGGGCTCCCGGGTGGGGGGGCTCCCGGGTGGAGTGTCCCCTGGGCGGGGGGGCTCCTGGGTGGAGGGGTTCCCGGGTGGGGGACTCCCGGGTGGAGGGGCTCCCGGGTGGGGGGCTCCTGGGTGGATCACAGAGGCCGGGCTGTGCCCATCGGCAGTCAGGCGCCCGGAGGAGAGGCCAGGCTGACATGGCGCCTCCCCTCAACCCCATCCCAGCCTCAGGAGAGGCTCCCTGACCCCTCGGCTAGAGTTAGATGCACCTGGGGGTCACAGGCTCCTACTTTCAGGGCTCAGTGTTGACTCCTTGTGCGATGCGCACCCTGAGGTCCCCCGTGGGAAGGGAAACGTGGCGGGAAATGGCACCTTCCCGCAGCACCCTTTCCGGGAACGATGCCTGTGGGCTGCAAAGTGAGCTCAGCCTGAGCAGGGCCGGCTCCTCGGGAAGTGCCCGGGCAGGACGGCCTGTGGCCTCGGGGGCCAGCTCCTCCTCCTGGGCCTGGCTCACAGGTGACTATTTAATCGTCCATGAAATCAGGCCGGGCCTCAGTGATGGCATTTCCGCGGTTTTTATTGCAATAAACCCGTGAGCAGTGGCGGCTGCTGTGCCAGGCTAGCCCTCCGTGGGGGTCACGGGAGGAAATTACCTTCTTTCATCCCGGTCACCGAGGATCACGAGGAAGACGGCTTTGGTGTTTGTCAGGATAGAGATAACCCCTTCAGACCTTCGGACGGGAAAGTGTGCAGGGAACGGGTTTATAGCTGGGTAGGTAAAGCTTACAGATGATACAGTGTTCATATAGCCATTTTATAGCTCAGACTCTCTCCTGGGGGGATGGGAGAAGGGAAGATTCAAGTACACATTTATAATTCATGACCCTTTTCTTCAGTAATTACAGTTTATTGAATTCTGTTTGAGATGTGGCCAAGGCCTAAGAGGGGGACGTGGAGAAGCAAATGGCAGAGAAGGTCACGTTGGGGAGCAGTGCCTATTAGACAGCGTGTTCTACTCGAATCTATGAAGAAAGGAGGAAAGTGGCCGTAATTGTGACCAGGGAGCAGCGAAGAGAAACGAGCTACGGAGCTAAGCTTACTTGGGGATAACTTGTGGGTGCCTGGTGAGGTCTGAGCTCTCCGCCTTCAGAATGGAATTGTGAGACGGTAGACCAGGTGTCTGATACATCCTTAAGTCTCTTATAAAGCTTAGTTTATTTTTTCAGTCCTAAAACACTGATAGTTCTTTATTTTTGATAGGCCATTTAAAAAATACTTTTATTGATTTCAGAGAGGAAAGGAGAGAGGGAGAGAGATAGAAACATCAATGGTGAGAGAGAATCATTGATCAGCTGCCTCCTGCACGCCCCCTACTGGTGATCGAGCCCATAACCCAGGCCTGTGTGACAGGCCGGTCTTATACTATGTAGTAGATAGATATTGAGTCCTGATCAGAGAGTGAAAGCTATAAAAAGTCCAGGTGCCAAGGTGAATAATTGCTCTAGAAGCTTCTGTAACCAGTTAGTAAGGCACACACGTGTTACTTAGCTATTGTTTTTGTGAAAAGCTGCAAAAGGATAAGAAAGTACCTTATCAGAGTAGAATACGGTTAAAATAATTCTATTGAGTTGCTGACCAGTTTTTTATTTGCTTTTCTGTAAAACATAACATTAACTCATCAGGAATGAAGAGACGTTATTTATCGTGTGTAATTTTTTATTTAGTAAATGCTCCACGTCACCTGTCACTTAGCCAGTTTATTAAGTGTTCATGTCCACTCGATTTGCAGTTGTTTAAACCAATCACGTTCATACTGCCTTCAACTGCCGGGGGTCTTGTCCCAGCATTACGAAGGGTTTCAGCGATCTGGAGAAAGGAGCTGATGCATAGATTCAACAAGGAGTCCAAGGATGAAAGAGAGTTTTGAAAGGCATTGGGGAGTCAGAGGAGCTTCAGCTAAAGGAGCTAAAGACTTCTCTTGACTCAGGACCCCATGCTATTTATTAACACAATTAGTCCTAAGGCAAGGCGGAGATAATACACTTCAAAGGGTAGGGTTTCCAAGGGTGGGGCTTACAGAAGCATTGTCAGATTGGGGAATAGCCTACAGCTGTCCAGGTGTTTGGCCAACAGGAGGCAGTAACAGGTAGATTAAGATGCCCTGAGCTGTCTGGCAGCAAGCAGTCCTATTCAGGTTTGGGGGAGATGCTTTTTAGCTGTTCCAACAGGTAATCACATATGTGGCTCAGCCCTTGTTGAGGCCCCCACGCTTCACCAACCTTTGGATGAAACGCTTGTAATTATGACATGCTGGAATTGGTTCCCGGCATTCAACGGAAGGGGTGTGAGTACTATAATACTCCAACCTCAATTTGATGAAAGGCGATGCTATATCATTTCTAAAGAAAACACAAACATTTCAGTGTATATGAGTTCTGCTGTCCTAATTCTGAAAAATCCGCTGCGTGCTCCTCTGGACTCCCACGCCCTTGTCAGCGTCCAACAGCAAAAAGTATTGTCACAACACCGAGAGTCGCTGAATAACAATTTTGTAGACGACTTTTTCCCCCCAATATATCAGTCAATCATTTTGGCCCACTGTTATTTTGAACTGTTAGCTCAATTTAGAGAAAGTCACCTGAAGTTCAATAAAATGTCTCCTGTACGTGAGTATAGAACACATCGGAGAGTGACTTCTTTTTGGTTGTACTTGAAAAAAAAAAAATCAAAACTGAGTTGAACAAAACAAAATGTATGCTGGGTATCATCACTGAAAGGCTAGAGTGAGCTGCAGGCACGGCTGCCTCCAGCCCTCGGGTCTGCGCTTCTCATAGCTCTGTTTTCAGAGCTGGATTCATTCAGGGGCAGGAAACCTGAGGACAAAATGACCAGCAGGCTCTTAACCCTCCAGCTGATCAGTTCCAGTGGAAAGAGGTCGCTCCCTTGTAAACAGTTTTGGGGAAAGACGGTGATGGACTTTTCTTTTTCGGCTCAGGGCACGTGTCCATTCCGGAATGGACCCGTAGGATCAGGGCCACGGTGCCCGCCTTGCTGGGCGTTGGAGCTGGTGCAGGAGTCACCCGCAGCCCCGCGTAACCCCCAGGAAGGAGGGAAGAAGCGAGGTCAGCAGAGGAACGCACAGCGTTTTTATGGGCTTTGGGGGTCGGGGGTGGGGAGCTGGTGCCGGTGCCGGCAGAAAAGCATGAGGTCCCTGTGCACTAAATTAATTAAACGGGGGATGAGATGGAGGCCGTCAGACGCAAATACCGCTGGGCAAAAGAACTGCGGTTTAGAGCGGGGTCCTAGTCTCTGGTGGAAGAGCAAGGTGAAGATGACGTGCAGCGCCTTACCGCCGAGAGGGGTTCCTTGCTGGAAAAGTCTTTGAAACAGCCCGCCACCGTGCACGTGGCTAGTAGCATCGCTAAGACTGGTGCCTCATCCGTAAGACGATGGGCTGGTGCCCAGCAGATTCATCGGCACACTTGCTGTGTTGGGTTACACGGATGCAGACGGCATCCCTGCGTTTACTGGACAGTGTTTGCACAATGGAGGTTAATTATACGCTGTAATTATGCTGAAACTGCAATTAATTTATAATAGAGACCAGGATTAGTCACACTCCCCTCCCCACCCCCCGCCTTAACTGGGGGAAATTGGGACACTGAATTATGGCTCCCTGAACGTCGTCTACTTCTGGGATAGTCACATGAATAGACTTAAACTCCACGGAACTGGAAGAATTAAACTAAGGACTTTTTATCTAATCCAAGTGAGTGGATGCTTTTTAGCCACATTTTTCAAATCCGGGGCAGTTTCGTGATTTCCTTCATCTGTTTGGCCACTGGGACGTCCTGTTTCCCACGAGCTGCAGAAGAACCCGTATTGAATGGATGCTCTATTTCCACAAAAACTGAAAACTGTTCGCATCGTGTTAGAGCTTTCGATAGTAACATAAAGTCTTTCAAATGGTGCGTGCGGCTTTTAGCATAGTGCTTTCTAGGTGCTTTATTTAACCATCCGAATAGGTTCTAATTTATTAAAATACTACAGTAAAGAACTGCGGTTTGGGGTTTTTGTCTTTTGAGATGAGGAAGGAAGAAAGGAAGAAAAGGCGGGGGGAAGCAGATAGGAAGGACAGAAGAAAGGTGTTTAAAACATGGAGGATATTGGGACAAAATTCTGTTCCTAAAGTACTTGGTACTAAAATCCTTATTTTCATGTTTTAGAAATAGTCCTAGTGTTAGAAGATAAATTGAGTAGGTATTTAATTTAAAAAGTGAAAACTCCTTAAATCTATAAAACATTGGGCACATATACCCTTTAATTAAGTTAAATTCTTTGACACCTTTGGTGATGCCTCAGCTACCTCTGCCGGCTGACACCTAAGGTCTTCATGCACGAGCTAGCCGCTTTCACATTTGGTGGGTAGAATCTATCCTAATAAAAGGGTAATATGCTAATTAGGCCTGGAGACCTTCTGGATGCCCTTCTGGGCAAAGCCATGGTGGTGGGGCCAAGGCAGAGGCAGTTAGGAGAGATCAGGCCAGGAGAGGAGGGCAGCTGGGGGCAATCAGGCTGGCAGGGGGGGGACAGTTGGGGGCGAGCAGGCCAGCGGGGGGGGGCAATTGGGGGCAGGCAGGCCGGCAGTGAGGGGTAGTTGGGGGAAATCAGGCTGTCAGGGGGGGCAGGTTGTCTGCAGGGCAGTTGGGGACGATCAGGCTGGCAAGGGGAGCATTTGGGGGTGAGCAGAGACTGGCAGGGGGAGCAGTTGGGGACAAGCAGGCTGGCAGGGGGGGAAATTGGGGTGAGCAGGCTGGTGGGGGCACAGGTGGGGGCGATCAGGCCGGCAAGGAGGGACAGTTGGTGGTGAGAAGGCCGGCGGGCGTGGGCAGCTGGGGGCAAGCAGGCCGGCAGGCAGAGTGGTTAGGGGCAATCAGGCAGTCAGGCATGTGAGCAGTTAGGAGCCAGCAGTCCCGGGTTGTGAGAGGGGTGTCCCGGGCTGAGGGACACCCTCCCCCCCCCGTCCCTCGTATACGAATTTCGTGCACCGGGCCACTAGTCTACTATAAATCCGACAAAGAGAAAACCAACCTTTTCCTAATCCAAGAGTGAATGAGTGTGGTTATCTGGGAGAAGGGCCATGAAGACAGAGGGAATATGAAGTTCAAAGATCCTGAGACAGGATATTTACATCAAAATCTAAAAAAGCTCATAAAATACTATAAAAATGAAAAGGCACACGACAAGTAAAGTGACAACTGTAAAATAAGTATTTAATAAATCAAACACTTGCAGTTCAGGAAGTGTACAT
The DNA here is from genome assembly GCA_026230045.1 of Corynorhinus townsendii. Lineage (NCBI taxonomy): Eukaryota > Metazoa > Chordata > Mammalia > Chiroptera > Vespertilionidae > Corynorhinus > Corynorhinus townsendii. The sequence goes on from JAPDVU010000005.1 coordinate 1,887,180, forward strand.
TTCAGAAAAAGAGACAACTTTTTGATAGTCCAGTTGTCAAAAGTATAAAAAAAGAGCATTGCTGATAAGGCTGGTTAAAATTATCATTACCGTCTGCTATTGGCACAAGTCTTTTAGGTATGTCTTTCTAGGACACAACTTTAAAAGTGTGTCTGAAATATTCAAAAGGTCAAATACATTTTGACCTCGCTGTTTCACTTCTAGGAAGCCACAACAAAGGAATAATTTGAGATGATCACAAAAATTTATGTACAAAAATTTGTATTATACTTTTATTTCTAATATGAAAGTATAGAACTTTTAAGCCATCCAATAAACGAAGGAATAGTTATTACGAATTTTTAAGTTCTATTTTTATCTACCAGACAGTGTGATCACTGCTATGTATGAATTATCTCATTCATATCTTTCTAAATTCATATGATGTATAAGTCGTGCTTATTTGTTAATTTTCCTACCACTGTGTTCATTAATAGGTCAGGTTTTCCTTGGTGGACCTCACCTTTCATCGTATACTAGAGGGCCGATGCGCGAAGATTCGTGCAAGGATAGGCCTTCCTTCCCCTGGCTGCTGGCACCAGCTTCCCTCCAGCACCCGGGACCCGGGCCTTCGCTCTGGCCGCCACCTTCTGCCTTCGCTGTGGCCGGAGCCACCTTCCTGTAGCTCCCTCCACTCCCCCCGGCCCCCCGCCCCCCCACTCATAGCAGGCATCCCACCCCGCCCCAGCTGCTCTGCGCCTGCGCACACTCTGCTCAGAGGCCCGGAGTGGGCATGGCGACAACGCAAGCATCCGGGCCCGGCTGCCAACATCTTTGTCACGTCAATTTGCATATTCCCTCCTTATTGGCTGTGGGCACTGCCATCTTTGGTGTGGAGTGATGGTCAATTTGCATATTCCGTCTTTATTAGATAGGATAGTAGCTGTGTGATTGGAGAATAGACCATATCTGAGTCTCTCAGAATTCACTCTGATTGGTCTGTCAGTGATTGCATACCCCCAGTGATTGGTTACGAATGTGCATGTTACCTTTTTGGTCCAAAGTAAACCCCAGAACTTTTGATTAGTAATTAGCTGGGGAAATGCTTTTTTCTCCTTGGGCTCGTGCTCTTGTTTTGCTCAGGCTCCCTCGATCTTTCTCCTTGCTTCACCCTTCCTCCAAACATTGCTAAGATCGTCACCTCTTTTCCTAGTCACAGCTCTTGTTTGGTTCACTCCCACTGCATTAAAAGCATTTCTCTTCCCTGGTGTGAATTCACTCCGCCCTTTCATGAAGCCGAGTAACGTTTTAACTGTGACCAGTTGTCCCTACTCCGATGCCTCGGCTGAGTTTTCCACAAAACCCCCCCTTTGGGAGGTCAGGATGCGTGAAGAGTTAATGTTCAAAAGGAACGGAGACTCGGCCTTCACCTGTTCGGGCTGAAAACATCAGGACGTTTCACAGAAGCGACGTGTTCTCCACCGATTTTAGCAGAAAGAGTGAGCGACTCGATCATCCTTCTCCGACATCATCTAATTAGGAAGACGTCCTGCTGGTGGCGGTTCCAAAACTGCTGAAAGCTTCCTGTCGGCGGGGGAGGAGAGAACTAGGTGAACGTGCGGTTAAATCGGTAGATTGAAAACGGTATTAATTCTGAAATAGTTCGTCAGGCCTCCTCCTCTGTCACTTCCTCAATTCCCTGAGAGCTGCGGGGGGAGAGCGCGGAGGGAAGACGGAGCAGGAACAGGTGCTGGGAGTTGTGGGTCCAGCCTGACGTGTCGGAGCAAGCCCGTGGCCGGCGGGCTCGGTCTTGCTCTCTTACCACATGCATTGCCCCCAGCACCGTGCGGGGTGCACCGCTCACAAGGGCGGAAGCCCGGGCCTTGTTCTGTTTGCATCACCGTGTCACACACACACACACACACACACACACACACACATGCTCTCAGGAGCAGGGGCTGGTCTCTCCTCCTTCACGGTCTCTGCAGAACCACGTCTGCTGCGTGACCTGCCTGCTGCGTGCTCTTCCTAAAATACGTGTCTTATTGCACCGCTTCCCCGTTTGGTCGGCCTCTTGTTACCTTCAGAGAATGCCAGTCTTCAGAGCGTGGCATCGGGACCGTCTCCATCAGGCCTTCCTTACCACCAAGATTTCTTACCAAACAGCCTTTCGTAAGCACCGGCGTTCCGGTCCTATCCACCTCCCGCCTGCCTGTGGAAGGAGGCCTGTTTCTTCCTCTCCCTGCGCCCCTGTTTCCGATGTCCCTGCTGACAACGTCCCAGTCTGTTCACGGGACCACGTCTAAACTGAAGGTCCAGCCGGGCTGGTGTGGCTCAGTGGTTGGGCATCGCCTATGAACCAGGAGGTCACGGTTCCATTGACGGTCAGAGCACAGGCCCCGGTTGTGGGCTCCATCTCCCCTAGGGGGCGTGCAGGAGGCAGCCGATCAATGATTCTCTGTCCTCATTGATGGTTCTATCACTCCCTCTCCCTCTCCCTTCCTCTTTGAAATCAATAAAAATATATTTTAAGAAATAAAAGTAAGGTCCACAGTTCCGCCTTCTCTATGTTTCTTCCACACCTGACCTTGCCATTAACGGAGCTCTTAACACGCTGGCAAACGCAAGGGAGCATGTCGACTGCTCTCCTCTCCCTAGTGACTGATATGATCGGGCATTGGGCATTCAGTCGGTGCTCAGCGGACGTCCCTTTAGTGACTGATATGATCGGGCATTCGGTGGGTGCTCAGCGGACGTCCCTTTAGTGACTGATATGATTGGGCATTCAGTGGGTGCTCAGCGGACGTCCCTTTAGTGACTGATATGATTGGGCATTCAGTCGGTGCTCAGCGGACGTCCCTTTAGTGACTGATATGATTGGGCATTCAGTCGGTGCTCAGCGGACGTCCCTTTAGTGACTGATATGATTGGGCATTCAGTGGGTGCTCAGCGGACGTCCCTTTAGTGACTGATATGATTGGGCATTCAGTCGGTGCTCAGCGGACGTCCCTTTAGTGACTGATATGATCGGGCATTCAGTCGGTGCTCAGCGGACGTCCCTTTAGTGAACTAGGTTAACGTTCCCGCTGACTTTAGGGCCTGGGGTACAGTCGTGCCAGCACCTCAGTGAAGAGGCTCGCCTGCCTGGGCAATGACGGCCCCAGGCCCCTGTGGCAACCACCCCAAGGCACCATGTGTGTACCCTTTGCCTAAGCGTGGGGGAGGGGTGGGGGGTGCCAGTGGAGCAGACATCTCAGGAAGGTGCGCAGCACGTGGCCTGGCCAGAGGGTGACGTGGCCCGGCTGCTTGTTAGAGGACCAGGGGTGGCTCCGATGGGCCCGTTAGGATGGAAAGGTGGGGAGGAAACGAACAGGGAGTTTCTGTATTAAGGAGAATTACATCCGTTCTGACCCAACTGCACACAAATGGCAAGAGGAACAACAGGAATTAATGAGGCCTGTGAAGGTCTCTGGCTTGAGCAGTGAGGAGGAGGAGCATTGTACTGTGTCCTTAATTAAAATCACAGGACAAAGAAGAGAAACAAATGGAAGAAGACAGTTGTGGGCCAGGGATCTGATTTTGTATATTGAATTTAGATGCCTGGAGCGGATGAGAAATGAACATTCAGGAAAACTTCTTTTCCTGCAAATTAGATTGGGATATCGCTGAACTCGTGGAGCCAGCGGAGAACAGGAAAATCAGTAGTGAATGATTTTGGAAAGGGTTTAGGCGATGGTAACGGTGGTCTCGGTTTTATTTGGTGCAGAAACACCTTTTAGCATGGATTGCTTGGTTTGGCTGTATGGGGCATGGAATATTTAAAGATGCAAGTGCTGCATTAACAAATGGAAGCATTTGGTCATATTGCAACATGAATAATGTGTTCTGAAAGCTAATACTGTTGGGAAAAATGAAAGGTTTGGTAGGCTTCCTTTGACCTCATAAACATTTTTAAATTTCGTGAGACTATGGAATAAATGGTGGCAAAAGAGTATAAAATTGAATGCATTGTGCTTCTAACATTTAAGGAATCATTAGAATTGGAAATCAAGATTTTAATCTTTTAAAATAAAAATATGTTCAAAAGAGCAGCTCATAAACACCTCTCATTTTTGGTGAGACTATTTAAAATGCCCGTACGTGAGCAAAGCTAGTCACGTCAGGCATGAAATAATGCGGTCACTTCAGAGCATGTCATCTGCCTGCAAAAAGAAAGATAGAAGTAGGCCCACATTTATTCTTCTTTTCCAGTCAGTGTTTCTCTGCTGTTCTTCATTCTGTCACATTTCATAACATAGTCCAAGTTGGAAAGTATTTCCCACAGTGAGCATGGATTTGAAGTTGAGTAGTTTAAGGAAAATATTTACTTTGCCCTAATATTTTGGAGTTTGTTTTTTTTTTAATAGTCTGGTTAACAAAATTACTTACGTTTCTTGGGTGATTTCTTATTTCTGAGACTGATAGTTGCACAAAATCAATAGGGAAATTTCCATTTTGCTGAAAACAACGACGACAGTAAAAGAACTAATTCTGCCTTTCCCTTCTTCTTCCCCTTCCCAAGACAAAACAGACGACCTGGTGAGTCCCTGGGGACTCACGGCCTAGTTTCCCGGTTACCTTAGCCGCGTCCTGTTTGAAACGTCCTGTCCAGGGTGAGCAGATCTACTTCCAGGGATGGAAGAATGTGATAAGACTCAGTCTTCACATTCTGAGGAAAGATAACACTGATTCTGTTATTCACAGACCCTACAACCCATTAACGCTAAGAGAACACTATATGATTTAATAATGGCATTGCTGGGTAGATAAACATATTTTCATTAAAATTATAAATACCACCCTGGCTGGTTTGGCTCAGGGGATAGAGCAGTGGCCTGTGGACTGAAGGGTCCTGGGTTCGATTCCAGTCAAGGGCACATGCCCAGTGGGGGGCTTGGAAGAGGCAGTCGATCAGTGATTCTCATCATTGATGTTTCTATCTCTCCCTCTCCTTTCCTCTCTGAAATCAATAAAATATATTAAAATAAAGAAATACAATTATAAATACCTATAAAGGGTCTTACACCCTGCTCCTATTTCAATTCAAATTTTAAAATCGCTGCCTTCTCTTTTAGATACTGTTGATGGCCTGCCTATGACCCTTCTCCCTTAGACCCTCCTGACTCATCGTCTTTACTGGAGTTATTCCTCAGAGTGTGTCTCTGGGGCCACCGAAAGCACGGTGCCCTCAGTTTTGTCTCTAGAGTTGTGTTAGAACGTGAAAAAGAATAGCATCAACAGGCGTCTAAAGAAAGTGGTGTTGAAGACAGGAAAAGTTCGCTTGCAGACGGCATAGACGCAAACAGGAGGAACTAAAACCTTTGAGATCGGCCTTCAGGGTCATTTGAAAGAGTAAGACGTATAGGTCTGTCTTCGCCAGTGGCCTCTACGAAGTTACGGGAGGAGGCAGAACAGAACGGATTGGTTTTCCTGTATTTGTCCCCCCGCCCTGGCCCCGGCCCCGATAAGAACACGCGCGTGGCTCTTGCGGTGAGAAGAGAGACTAAGCTGGGACCTCCGTCCGCTGCTGCGATCTGAAGGCAGGCCAGAGGCCCCTTTGAAAGCACCACGTCCAGGGAGGCCGGTGCCTCTGGAAGGAAAAGCCCTGCTCGTTGGCATAAAAATGTCAACAGCTACACCAACCGCGGTGCCGTTCTCCCTAAAGCTTCCCTCGGGGGGTCCGAGTGGGTGTGGGAGGCAGGTGGGCCAGGACAGGGGCCCCAGGTGGAAGCCCAGGTGCCCAGCCATGGACTGTGGCAGGTGGGCCTCGCCCCGGGTGACCTTCCTCCCCTGGCATGTGGATGGTCATGTGCTTGGACCCCCTGACCTTTCCCCCCTGGAGGTGGCATCTAGGCCTCAGTTGTAGGTCAGCTCCAGGCCCAGAAAAGCAGCAACACCAGCCCAGCTGCCCTTGGGACCAGCTGCGTTGGATAACCCACCCTGGTGCCGGCCAATCAGCGGAGGCCACCACCCTGAGAGGACACCCCTGCAAAGTGCTGTCTATTGAGATCTTCCCCTGGGTCTCCCCTGATACCTCCACCCTTAAACCCTTAGGACAGGACCCAAGGCTCCAGCCTTCCCGGCCCCCCACAGGCGAGTCTCCTTTCCCTTCCTCACTCCCGAGCTCCCAGGACCCTCACTGGCCTCCATAACCTGTTTGCTAAGCCCATTGCTTGTACGAAGAACGCCCTCCTTCTCCGCTGTGTTACCCGTAAGTGTCCTCTTACAGTTCAGTCCTGGCTCTGCCTGCTCTCCCAGCCAGAACCAGGCACCCAGGCTGCTGCCCCCAGGCCGGCCTGACCCCAGGGGCCTACCCCAGGCGCCTGCCCCGCTGCCTCCAGCAGGATGGCAGCTCAGATGGACGACTGCTCCTGCAGTTCCCTGTCGCCTTCTCCCTCCCGGGCAGGGCAAGGGCTCCGTCACGCTGACAGCTAACCCGCGGAGGAGGAGAGAGCTGGTGGTAGTTGAGGGAGGAAGGGGTGCTGTCTGTGGCCTGAAGCACTGAGTTTATCCCCTGGCAGTCTAGCTCTTTGGCCACATGCTCCTCTCCCTTTTCCAAAACATACGTCCTCTATCCTGGCTTTCCAATTAGGCAACTTCCTTGAACTTGCATAAGAAACGACTAGAATTTTAGAGCACGTATTGCGACCTCTCAATTGAGATTCACGTACGTGTAATGCCGGATGAATTCCGCTAAGTCCAGCTTTAATTTTATTTCCAGTTCTCTGTGATTCCATCTGGCATACCGAGGAGAGAGCGCGGTTGAAGGAGGACGTGGCTGGCCACTGCGTGATCGGAACCACCCCCAGTCAAGTGTCTGCCGCCCATCCAGGCCGACACAGCCGGGTAAGAAGAATGAGACTTGCTGCACAAACTTGAAACCGTTTTGAAAAAAGAGATAAATTACAAAAATGTTTCTATCTTGGACCAAACATTTAAAAAGACATTGGTAAAATACGTCAAAGCAAAATAAAATCACAAATGAGCCTGTTTTCTAAAAATAACTTCTATCGATTTTGTTCTCTATCATTTGATTTTTGTTTTGTTTTGTTGGTTTTTGCCTTTATATGAGGTGAGATAATATTCTATTCTCTGTTGAATTTCTTTATTTTTGTAATAATCTATTTTAATCTATTTCATCAGCCATTTTTGAAAATGTTTGCTGACCCGTTGACTTAAATATATCTATATCTATCTATCTATCTGTCTATCTATCTATCTATCTATCTATCTAACTATCTCTATATAGATGTGTGTGTGTATATATAGATAGATAGATATAGATATATTTTGTTTTCCTAACAAAACCTAGTTTGTGTGGAAGAAATAAATTGAAAGTTAAGGTCCTTAATTTTTGTTGCAAGCAGTAGCATCCTCTTCTCACGTATGTTCAGCCATCATCTCCCTTACATAACTCAGCCTAGAAGAAAGGGCGTATTATATGTGCATGATCTTTCCCCGTGTCTAAAGTAAGTGCATCTTCGGTAGCTGATGACGAGCGTACATTACCCAGCGGATGTTTGTGAAGACGTACCCTTACAGTGAGCCTCCGCACTCTGGCTCTTTGAATGAGGTGGGGACCGTGCACATTAAGGGCAGGAAGGCAGAGAATCAGCTTCCTCTGCCTTCCAATTTTCAGTAAAATCTGGCAGCGTGAAATCATGTTCAGTTCCTTAGAGCAGGGGGGTGTGCTGAGTGCCAGGGAGGAAGTGAAGGGAAGGGCAATGCTGATGACACTCTCGGGGGAGCGGCGGGGGGGTGGGGGGCTGAGAACAGGTTACAGGACGGCACCCGTGTACGTCGTGCACAAGTGCACGGCCAAGGAAATGGGACCGAGAGAGAAAGTTTTCGTTTTGAGACTGTAAATCTCAAAAGTTCGGGTTCCCATTTGTAAGCTTTCAGGAAGAGTCAGAGACACTGCCTCATGGACATCGCAGGCTACTGGGCAGAAAGTGTACGACGATGGAGTCGTTCAAGGCCGCCAGGGGCACGAACAGATGACAGAGGGGATGCAGAGGCAGGAAAGCAGCAGAGAGGAAGCAGAACTGTAATTTCTTCTGCTCCCTCCGTGTGAATGGGTCAGACGAATGGCGCTCTCGTCGGGAGAGAGTCCCTCGGGAAGTACCTCCGCGGAGAGCAAGTTCACGTCCTGTCCGGGGCTGCATCAGGCCTCCGCTGCGTTTACATGCAGAAGAAAACCACCTTTGAGCCACTGCCAGAGCTCAAGACACCCATTTGCTTCCCCCTGGCCGTAGGTCCTCAGTACATCTATCTAAGTAAATGGTACCTGTCCTAATGATTAATACTAGTCAGGATCATCTTTCCCTGTGTAATAATAACACTGCTTTTCATTCAGTGAAGAGATTGAGAGGGAAAAAGAAGTTCTGTATACGTACGTGATATGCGGTTGTAATGAATGGTTCCTGTGTAAATCCATTGCTCTTTGAATGAAATAGCAAAACCTGGCCAAGTGGTGTTCATCAGCTATGTTAGTCTCTATGCTGTGAAGTGGTGAACTGCATTGTGGGTCTTGCAGTGCAAACTCATTGTGTATGCGCTGAGGTGTCACTTGTTATACCAAAGCCTTCCCTTATTTAGAAGTAATCCTATATGGTAAATAGATATTATGCAAATTGACCGTCACACCCTCGCACAAGGTGGCTGTCCCCATGTGGTAACAAGATGGCCGCCACAAGATGGCTGGCTGGGGAGGGCAGTTAGGGATGACCAGGCCTGCAGGGGAGGGCAGGTGGGGGGACCAGGCCTGTAGGGGAGGGCGGTTGGTGGCTCCCAGGCAAACAGGGGAGGGCAGGTGGGGGGGACCAGGCCTGCAGGGGAGGGCAGTTGGTGGCTCCCAGGCAAACAGGGGAGGGCACGTGGGGGGGACCAGGCCTGTAGGGGAGGGCAGGTGGGGGCGATGAGGCCTGCAGGGGAGGGCAGTTAGGGGCAACCAGGCCAGCATGGGAGGACAGTTGGGGGTGACCGGGCCAGCAGGGGAGCAATTAGACAGTGATCAGGCTGGCAGGGGAGTAGTTAGCTGGTGATCAGGCTGGCAGGCAGAAGCGGTTAGGGGCAATCAGGCAGAGGCAGGTGAGCAGTTGGGAGCCAGCAGTCCCGGATTGTGAGAGGGATGTCCCAGATTGGAGAGGGTGCAGGCTGGGCTGAGGAACACCCCCCGCCCCCCAGTGCACGAATTTCGTGAACCGGGCCTCTAGTACCTTTATAAAATGGCTTGATGTGCTTCTAGAGCATGATGCACGGAGGACATTTTTACAAGGACATGTTTTAGACATAAAGACAAATGAGTGAGGGCGAAGGAAGAGGGATTTCATTAGTGAGTCCATACGGAAATGGCAGTGGCCGTCTCGGAGAAGGAAGTGGGCAAGCGTGAGTTGTAAATGGCGTGCCTGGCTCATCAGTACGTGGTCTGACTGGCCAAGCTGCAAACTTTCTGACCAGCTGAGCATCTGTGAAACAACACCCGTGAGCACACGCGATCTGTGTCATGTAGTGATCACACCCACGTTCTAAGAGTTTCGGTCAGTTACCATTTTTAAAAATATACTTTTATTGATTTCAGAGAGGAAGAGAAAGAGATAGAAATATCAACCATGAGAGAGAATCATGGATCGGCTGCCTCTTGCACGCCCCAAACTGGGGACGGAGCCCGCAACCTGGGCCTGTGCCCTGACCGGGAATTGAACCCTGACCTCCTGGTTCATAGGTCGACACTCAACCCCTGAGCCACACCAGTCGGGCACATAGTATTTTTCAAATATGTAACTGATTTGAAGAATTTGGCACATTTATTTATTTGTTTTGAGATTGGGTATCTTTTGACTTAGGACACTGGTCAGCAAACTCATTAGTCAACAAAGCCAAATATCAACAGCACAATGATTGAAATTTCTTTAGAGAGCCACATTTTTTAAATGTAACTTCTAACGCCACTTCTTCAACATAGACTCGCCCAGGCCATGGTATTTGGTGGAAGAGCCACACTCAAGGGGCCAAAGAGCCGCATGTGGCTCGCAAGCCGCAGTGTGCTGACCACGGACTTAGGAGGAAAGAGCGTTGTGAACTAATAAAGAGATATACCACTAATAAAGAGGTATTTAATGAAATATCTTGAAATATACACGGGGATATGGATTGTACATTCTTGTATGGTTAATGAGGTGTGTAATAAGTCAGAAAAATGACCACTTTTGGACTTAATGTAGAAAATAAATTAGATATTTTAAATAAATTACAAAGCATTTTTCGCCTGATTTTGAAAACTGCCTCAGTGTCTGAGCAACTTAATAAATCACCGATTTGGATCCCTTTATGTAAGCTGTCATAATGCCACGTTGCTATGAAAGGTGATTAGACCTAACATTCCCGGGCGGATTTCACCGATTTCTAGAAGCCTCCAGGGGTATTTAGATTTCTGGAATGCAAAGTCAGAGCTACAGCATTAAATCTACTTTGCATGTTTTCATGTTCTTCTGTCCTTTTCCACCCCGTTTCAGAATGTTAAGCCACCATTCCACGAATACATCCTGGATGACACGGTGGTGCCATTAAAACGCTTCAGTTACTTTTAGGTAATTTCCTTTATTTTTTGGAGTTACCAAGAGCTAACACAGGACAATTAATGCCTCCTCATAACTTTCCCAGAAGGCCGGGCGCTGGCTGGTCCCTGCCGTGCGAACATCCTTTGACGCGTATGTGGCTGTCTGGGTCCTGTTTTTTGTTTTTTTCCTTCACATTTTGGTAATTGCTTAAAATACAATTGCTTGCTTTGCTTCATTCATAAAATTATTTGCTAATCCTGACCTAGGAGGCAATAGAAAAAAGAGGGTGTTTAAGGGTAGTTAAAAATTCAAACACATGGCCTGTTCATAGCCACGAAGTAAGCAGACCCTCTTTCTTTCCTTTTGCTTTTTAACATTTTTATGTATGTCTGTATTTATGTTTTTAATCCTCACCCGAGGACACGTTTCCACTGACTTTTAGAGAGAGTAGAAGAGAGAGGGAAAGACAGAGAGAAACATCGATGTGAGAGAGACACATCGACTGGTCGCCTCCTGCGCGCACCCTGACCAGGGCCCAGGCCCGGGAGGAGCCTGCAACTGAGGTACGTGCCCTTGACCGGAATCGAACCCGGGACCCTTCAGTCCGCAGGCCGACGCTCTGCCCACTGAGCCCAACTGGCTAGTGCCAGCCCCTCTTTCTTGAAGATAGTGTTTAATATACTCGATGAATGTGTACACTGGAAATAAGTTTCTTGGCTCATTACTTTTGTGATAATATAGAGAGAACAATAATTATCCTGGAAAAGGAGCATCAGCTTACATTTTTCTCCAAGCCGATTTGCAAACCCTCTGTCATTTAGCCAGACCATCCAAGAACAGTTTAGATGATGGGTCCTGTGCGAAATTCGGCTTCAGTGCTGTGAACATGGAATTTTACCAGAAGGTCTGTGAGCTTGGAGTTTATGGGCCTTTTACAGAACCTAATCTTGCATGGAGTTCTCTAAACCCCTGAGTGAGTAATACCAATCTGCCATAGTACCCCATGCAGCATTAATAACATTAATAATAATAATGGCACCCGGCCGGCGTGGCTCCGTGGTCGAGCATCGGCCTATGAACCAGAAGGTCACAGTTCTATTCCCGGTCAAGGGCACAGGCCCGGGTCGCAGGCTTGATCCCCAGTAGGGGGCGTGCAGGAGGCAGCCGATTCATGATTTTCTCTCATCATGGATGTTTCTCTCTCTCTCCCTCTCCCTTCCTCTCTGACATCAATAAAAATATACTTAATAATAATAATAATAATAATAATAATAGTGATGGCAAAGCTACGTGTTGTATGGTTTGTGACAGGCACTGTTCAGAGCCGTGTGTACAGATGAGCACCTGTACTCCTCCCGGGGAGAGTTCGAGGCGGTTTCCGGAGGAGGAAGGGCAGCACGGAGCAGGGCAGTGACCTTGCCCGAGGTCACGCGGCGAGGGTGGGGTTAGAGCCCGGGCGGGGTCCCCCTGAACCACTGCGCCTCCTGCAGCCACGTGCGCCTTCTCGGTCTCACAACACAGAAGCCAGTGACTAACCCTGCGCACACCAGGAGATGCGGCTTTGCCGAAAAGAGGTGTGATCTGGCAGAAAAGAGGTGTGATCTGGCAGAAAGGAGGTGTGATCTGGCAGAAAGGAGGTGTGATCTGGCAGAAAGGAGGTGTGATCTGGCAGAAAGGAGGTGTGATCTGGCAGAAAAGAGGTGTGATCTGGCAGAAAAGAGGTGTGATCTGGGAGAAAGGAGGTGTGATCTGGCAGAAAGGAGGTGTGATCTGGCAGAAAAGAGGTGTGATCTGGGAGAAAGGAGGTGTGTTCTGGCAGAAAGGAGGTGTGATCTGGCAGAAAGGAGGTGTGATCTGGCAGAAAGGAGGTGTGATCTGGCAGAAAGGAGGTGTGTTCTGGCAGAAAGGAGGTGTGATCTGGCAGAAAGGAGGTGTGATCTGGCAGAAAGGAGGTGTGATCTGGCAGAAAGGAGGTGTGTTCTGGCAGAAAGGAGGTGTGATCTGGCAGAAAGGAGGTGTGATCTGGGAGAAAGGAGGTGTGATCTGGCAGAAAGGAGGTGTGATCTGGGAGAAAGGAGGTGTGATCTTGATCCGTTCGCAGCGGATGGCCATGGCGCGCTGGCCGTCAGTTCCCATCTGACAGCCCGTGGAGCAGAGGCCAGTGCCCCGCGGAGTCAGGTCTGGCAGCCGGGGGGGGGGGGGGGGCGGGGGGAGCTCACACGGGTTGAACATGGCTGCTCCGCGGCATGCAAGTATTTCAATCCCCAAATCAACACCTCCTCAGCGTCCCCGCGTCCCCCTCTCCTGATCTCCCGGGACATCTGCCACCCAGCGGCGTGCTGGACGCGCCAGGGCGTCATCTTCTCCCCCGCCCTCCTCCCTCTCCCTCCTCCGCCTCAGGCCCGCGGATCCTCCCTCTTCTCTCCTCCCACAGTCCGTCTTCAGGGTTGTGCTTTTCTGTGCACGTCTCCTAGTTCGGATCAGACTCCGTCTGGGTTCACAGCCGTTTCATTGGTTGCGTGGCTGCGCTGCTCCTGTCATTTGATGGGATCAACCAGCTGTGTTCCAACGTTGGCGACACCAAAAATGGGCGCCTTGATTGCTCATGGTCCTGGCCATGTTTGCAGCCGGTAGGTCTGCAGCTGCGCATTAGGGTGTTTTCCACGGATTTGCCGGGCCAGCTCCAGCCCGGGGGTTTCTGGCGTGAATGATGGGACCGCGGCCGGTAGGAGACAGGACATCAGTCACGTGCGCGGTGCGGAGTGTGAGGGACGAGGCCCCGCAGTGCTCCGCACGGCCCCCACCGGGAGCGCGTCCTCTGGAGGCCTTCGTTCTCTCTCAGCGTGACATTCCTTCTCCCTCCGACCTCCGAACCTGTCGTTAAAAGCTGTCTGGAGCTGCGTGGACACGTTTCATGCTTACACATCGTAGTGGCAACGTCTTTATGCAGCCTCGTGATGGCCAGTGATGCCCAGGTCCCAGCTGCTTTCAAGTCCGCCTTCGCATTCCCCTAGGCCAGTGGTCGGCAAACTCATTCGTCCACAGAGTCAAATACCAACAGGACAACAATGGACATGGCTTTGGAGAGCCAAAATTTTTAAACGTAAACTTCTTCTAACGCCACTTCTTCAACATAGACTCGCCCAGGCTGTGGTATGTTGTAGAAGAGCCACACTCCAGGGGCCAAAGAGCCGCCTGTGGCTGCGAGCCGCGGTTTGCCGACCACGGCCCTAGAATGACGATCAACCGACTTGCCATCTCGCAGGAGCAGGATGTAGTTGTCCCATTTTATAAGCAAATGCTGGCGATTTGGCAACACGCAATGACATGTCCCTTCATTGCTTCTCATCTGCAGTGAATATGTTATAGCAGCTCCTTGTTCGCACCGGCCACCAACCCACTTGTGCCTGTACGTGTAAAGCACGTGCTGTCGCCCTTCACCGTGGCAGCTCTGGCCGGGTTCCTCGCCGTCTTCCAGGCTTCGTGGGGCAGCAGCTCCCTCATGAGGAGGTCTCACTGGACGGTCGTTCCAAAACTACCGAGTCACGTCTGAGGCCAGCCTCCCAGGTCCACCCGGCATCTCGCGGCTGCTGAATCGCAGCGCTGTGGTCACCTCCTCAGCCCTGGCCTTCTTTTATCTGCTTATCTATTTATTCATTTACTTCTCCTCATCCGAGGATAATTTCCCGTTGATTCTTAGGGAGAGTGGGAGGGAGAGGGGGAGTTCTCTCTGTCTCCCCTCTCCCTCCCACTCTCCCTAAGAATGTGAGAGAGACTCATCGATGGGTGGCCTCCTGCACGTGCCCTGACCAGGGCCTGGGCCGGGGAGGAGCCCGCAATCAAGGTACGTGCCCTTGACCGGTGATCGAACCCGGGAGCCTGCTCTACCCACTGAGCCAAGCTGTCTGGGGCCTCAGCCCCTGCCTTTTAGAAGCTAGATCAGCCCATTAGACCTTTTAAATAGAATGCAGTCCCTTTTCTCCCATCCTCGGAGACAGCCTGGTGTTTCTCTCCCATCATATCCGCCTGAGCCACAGTGACAGCCTTTTAATCCTTCCTTTAGTTTCCACCTCAGAAATGCACATATATTAATATGCAAATGTACATGCTGATGCGATGTCTCCCAGCAGGGGGGTGTAGTACAGCTAAGGACAGTTTGCCTTTCATGTTGAGGAGAACTGGGATATGTTTTTATGTATTTCATTTAAAATTTCTTTGTAGTGAAGTCGTGCTTTTTTATTTTATTTTAAAATATATACTTTTTATTGTTGCCCTGGCCGGTTAGGCTCAGGGGACAGAGCGTGGGCCTGCAGCCTAAGGGTCCCCGGTTTGATCCCCGTCAAAGGCACAGGCCTGGATTGCTGGCTTGTCCCCAGTAGGGGGCGTGCAGGAGGCAGCAGATCAGCGATTCCAAAAAGATAATATATATATATATATATATATATATATATATATATATACTTTTTATTGTTGATAGTATTACAGATGTCTCCCCTTTCCCCCGCTTCTCTCTCCTCCTCCCAGCCCCTACCCACCCCCCCAGGTCTTCACCCCCCTATTGCCCGTGTCCCTGGGCTCTGCCTAAGTATGTACGTTCTTTGGTTCCTCTCTCCTCGTGCCCCTAACCCACATCGAGGCATGTCCATCTGTTCCATGCCCCCCTGCTTTGGGTCTTATTTTGTTGGTCTTATTTTAAAGAAATTGCAACTGCTTCCCATCGCAAAGCCTAAGGGGATCCGCAGGTTTCTCTGCGGTCTGTCTTACTCGGCTTTTCCTCCTCCTTCTCCTCCTCCTCCTCTTCTCCACTCGTCCTCCTCCTCCACCCACGGTCAGTTCCTCGGATGGCAGGCTGTGCGCCCTGGAGCCTGGCACACAGCGTTCCCTCTGCCTGCGAGCTTCCCTCCCCTTCCGAGCTGCAGGTGCAGCGCCCCTCCCCGGAGCCCCCGGCTGCTTCTAAGCGGCCCGCTCTCCTGCGCGTGCCACCTGCGCACCTGCCTGTCCTTCCTGTCGCCTCCCGGCACCGCTGCGGCGTCTGCAATGCCCTGTCTTTCCTGAAGTAAGGACGCTGCGTGTGAGCCTGGGTTAACTCAGTCTTGCTTGCTCCTAATCTCAGCCACAGCAGGAATTCTCAGGCTGCTGTTTGCATAAGGGGCTGAAGGACCCGAGCTGCCTTTGTTACTGCTTTAAAGATGGGCTCTTTCTTGAGAGAAGTAAATTTATCCCTTTTATGTGTCTTCTGGATTTTCAGATTCTTTGACATTATCTCTAAATAACAGTATCTGTCATGGATAATTTAAAAGAATCTGTGTCTTCATCTTAGGCACTGATAATGACTGAAAGTTAAAATAATAACTGGGGGAATAGTAAGTGGTATTATACAGCGGGTTTTTGTGTTTGTTGAGAGAAGTTCCGATTTCAGTTTGCTTACTGAACACTGAGTTTACTTTAATGCATTAAAATAGTGTTTCTAAGGAGTGTGTGTAGCATTGTTGACTGCCTTTTATATGCTTCTGCTTGATGACCGGCTACAGCTATAGGTCTAGTTTCCTGAAATCTTCATCCTTTTCTTTGAAAAGAAGCTGCATGAATATATTTTAATTGAGATACCGACTACAGCTGTATACCCGCTAGGCAGATAATGTTTTACTTATTAGTCCGATTCTAGACTTATTCTGAATCATAGCACTTGAGCAATCTTCATTGGAGAACGTGATTTGTGATTTGTTTAAAGAGCTTAATTTAGCAAGACCTGAGTGCGGGATTTGCAGCATCAGATGCTTGCCCTCCCGGAGTGCAGAAAAACGCAGAGCGTTCAAGAGGAAGCTCACTCCTGGGAGAGGGGCATTCCTCTGGGAACTCACCACCGTTAGCCATTAGACAGAGGCCCTGCACTCTCTCCGGGCTTAGCGTGCCGTCCTGTGCTGTAGTAATATTTGTGGCGGGAGATGACCTCAGTGGCCGTGTTTTTGAACCTGTGTACGTTTTAAAATCACACCCGATGACAAAAATAGTTCTCTCTTCCAAGAACAAACTGTATAATTAGAATAATGGACCATTTCTTCGGCGGAAGTGAGGTGTGTGACTGTTTTAGATTCGAAAACAGGTACTTACCTACAGGGGAAATAGCACGATCAGAAATGCCCTCCGGGTGAGTGTGAAAAGCCACGGGCCAGCGCGGCCTCGGGTTCAAAGGCTTGGAGAAAGAGCTGGCGCGCAAATTAAAACACAAGACAAGAAACATAAATTTGGAAATTATGGGGGGAAGCCAGGGAAAGCTTAACGGTAGCAGCTAAGTTCCACTGAGTCTCCGTTCCCAAGTCTGCTTTTATTTACTAGAACACACAATTGCCTTTTAGGAATGCAAACAGGCATACCCATGGTCCTGTGTAGGAAACAGTAAGATGATCAGGTTGGGGGAGTTTGCTTTAGGCCACTGAGTCAGCACAAGGTCATAAAGTGCAGATATTCATCCCTGGAATATCCAAGGAGCCCAGGTCAGCCTTCTGACCGGGCTTCTCCCTCCCATTGATAGGAATTACGGTGGATCTCGGTTCCCAGCTGGGGTGCCGCCCCTGCCGTTTCTCCACGTCTGGGAAACGCGGCTGCCCAGCGTGGTCGCGGGGGCTGCGTTCGTACCGTCCCCAGAAAAGAAAAGGAAATCCTAAAACGGGATGATAGCGGAGGAATTAGGTGGCGTCCAGGGCCCCTTCCCACTCCTTTGTAACACATTACAATGTCCGGTTTTATGGGATAATGTTATGTGAAGAGCAGAGAGGTTACCCTGAGGGACGGGCCTGAAGGTGCTGGATGCAGCGTTGAAAGGCGCTCTGGGGCATCATTTGAGAATCCTGGACAAAGCTCACCTCTTTCAATCCGCACTCCCAGAATCCCCGAGTTGACAGATAACGACGACTCCTCCCTGTAGACCCCGCATGGCAGGCTCACGGCCGGCTGCGGAGCCCCGTGGTCCTGAGAACGTTTGCGATCCGGGCCTTGGGAGCCTTCGCTAGAAGCAGGAGTAAATCTGAGGGAACTGCATGTCACCGATAAGAGCAAAGGGCACATCTGGGGGACGTTTCTGTTTGGAAGACTATGGCCTGGCGCCTGCAGCGTGTCCGTATCTCAGGGCTGGCCGGAAGGGTCTCTGATAAAATCCCCTTCATCTCAGTAACGAAGCGGCTTTATCTCGGGGACTGCCTGTGCCCGCCCGTGACATGCGGCCCAGGCACTGAGGACGCAGGCAGTTCCGGGGGCGGCTTTCTGGAGTCCCGTGATGCTTTGGAGAACGTGACTTACGCTGCTGCCCTCGCACATTTCAGAGAACAGTGAGGTTTGGAGGAAATGTTAACATCAGTCCAAATCGTGTGTCCGTGTAGATCAGAGAAAAGGCTGTGTGCCATTGGAGAAGCAAAGAGCAGAACTGGAGTATGCCCTTTGGAAAGGAGGATGGATGAAGCTAGGGAGTTAGAGCTGCAGCCGATGCCTCCTTCCTTCCTTTCTTCCTTCCCTCCTTCCTTCCTTCCTTCCCTCCTTCCTCTTTCCTTCCTTCCTTCCTTCCTTCCTTCCTTCCTTCCTTCCTTCCTTCCTTCCTTCCCTCCCTCCTTCCTTCCTTCTTTCCTTCCTTCCTTCCTTCCTTTCCTTCCTTCCTTCCTTCCTTCCTTCCTTCCTTCCTTCCTTCCTTCCTTCCCCCCCTTCCTTCCTTCCCTCCCTCCTTCCCTCCTTCCTTCCTTCCTTCCTTCCTTCCTTCCTTCCTTCCTTCCTTCCTCTCTCTCTCTCTCTCTCTCTCTTTCTTTCTTTCTTTCTTTCTTTCTTTCTTTCTTTCTTTCCTCCCTTCCTCCCTTCCTTCCTTCCTTCCTTCCTTCCTTCCTTCCTTCCTTCCTTCCTTCCTTCCCTCCCTCCCTACCCCTCCCTCCCTCCCTCCCTTCCTCCCTCCCTTCCTCCTTCCCCTTCCTTCCTTCCTTCCCTCCCAACCTCCCTCCCTCCCTCCTTCCTTCCTTATTTCCCCCCCAATATATATTTAATTGATTTCAGAGAGGAAGGGAGAGGGAGAGAGAAACATCAATGATGAGAGGGAATCATTGATGGGCTGCCTCCTGCACCCCCGCTACTGGGGATGGAGCCCAAAACCCAGGCATGTGCCCTGACCAGGAATCGAACCGTCATGTCCTGGTTCATGATGCTCAACCGCTGAGCCACATCGGCCTGGCAATGCCAAGTTTCTGGTTCTCAGCCCATCTCTTCCATCACAAGGACTAGCGAGGACAAGATGGTAACTAAAAGCACATACCCGTTGGCTCCCGAAACGAAGCATTGGAATGAAGAATTAAAGGGAAATACTTTCATTTTTTTTTTCAAAATGCCCTCAGGGAACAGGAAGGAGTCCAGCGGGTCCAAGCAAACCCCGTGGTTTGCAGAGAGTAAGACTGAACCCCGAGGCCTCGGCTCTGTGTGGCAGGGACTCTGCTCCTTTGCAAAGCCTTTTCTGGGCATCTTGTGCCCATTCGGGGGACTAGTTAATAATTAATGCTGATTAATAATGCAAAAGGAGGGGAAGATATAATCACCTAGAATAACCTGAGAAAACGCACTTTTAAAATGTTACTGAATTTATCATCTTTCCCGTGTTTTGCAATTCTGAAAGCAGTGTGTTACTCTTGCAAGTGAACTGCTTTTCTCTCCCTTCCTCCCTTCCCGCCTCCTCTTCTCTGTGTCTCCCCTCTTCCTTCTGTTGTTCCATTGGGGGGTCCTAGGGCCCTTTCGGGTGAAGAACAGGCTCCGCATCCATGTAATTAGGCCGTACAACTTTATAACTACTCTAAAAGCCACAGAGTTGCATATTGTGAGTGAGTTCTGTAAACTGTGCGTCCAGTTGTGACCGGAAAGGGGCCCTGGCCCTGAGGGGTCCGCCTGGGCGGCCGGCAGGCAGTGTGCGGGCTCTCGGCTTCCTGCAGGAGACAGTCCCCGGCACGAGCCCAGGTGACTCTGAGGGAACGCTGATTCAAGCTGGGGACACAAAACAAGAACGGGCTTAGCCTGGAGGCAGCAACCGGAGGGCCCCGGCGGGGCTGCCCTCGCTCTCTGGGGAGTCTGAGAAGGGGGCCTCGGGACCTGGGGGTCAGGGGTGAGCCTGGGACGCGCTGCCGCTGCACATTGCTGCCCTGGGTGCAAGCCCCGCGGGGTCCTTTCGGGTTCGGGAGATGGTCGCTGTGGGAGGAAGTGAGAGGAGAGCACCTGCAGGGTCCTTTGTCTGGAGGGTTTTTATCTCTTTGTCCAAGGCAAGCTCTCTGGGGAGGGTTCGGCCAGAACACCCGGGGGCCCCTCCAGGCCGTGGTCTCCACCGATGGGCCGGTGCAGGGCAGGGGTGTCAGCCCCCGCAGCTGGTCCTGGTGCCGCCCCCCTGGTTTAGCCGCATTTCTGGGCCTGGAGCTGAGCCACAGCGGAGGCCTCCCTGTCCTCTCCAGGGGGGGCTCCTGCACCTGCTGTAATGGCCAGCCAGTGTGTTGGGCTCTCTGCCTCAGTGTCCCCATGCCACCTGCCCTGGCTCGCCGGCCTGTCGCAGAGAAAGCTGCTTGTAAAAGGGGAGCTGCTCACCTGAGGTTGGCTGAGGCGCCCAGGACGAGAACAGGGACCCAGCCTTCCCCTGGCGGATTGCAGCAAAGGGCTGAGCGGGAGAGACGCCCGTGTCAGGACTCCACGGGGTGTCCTTCCCCGCCCCTCACAGCCTGGCGTGTCAGTCCTGCCATGCAGGCGAGGGGCTGACCGGCAGAACGCCCGCGTGGCCGCAGCGGGAGCGTGCGCCCGGCCTGGGGCGGGGGACCGGGAATCCCTGGGAGACCAGACGGCGTCGCCCTGCTGCGGACCAGCCCCAGGTCGTGGTGGGCACTGGCGTGCACACCGTTCAAAGGGACGCTGCGTCAAAGGCGCCCACAGCCTTTACCGCGGGGAAGCAAGGAGCAGTTGGTAGATACTTTCAACCTTTGTTTTCCATGAGGACGTTTTATTCATTCTCTCTTAAAACGTCTTCACTGTTGAAAGTATTACCTGGGTCCTCCTTTTCCCCCTGCACTCGTCCCACGCCCCCCACGCAGGCCCCCGCCGCCCCTTGTCTGTGCCCGTGGCTGATGCATACTAGTGGATGCATACAGTTCCTTGGCTGCACTCGTCCCACGCCCCCGCCCCCGCCGGCCTTCTGACCTCAGCAGGAAGAAGGCCTGCAGCCCTGTGTTCAGGGCAACGCGGCTTACCGTAGCCACGATCCGGGAACAGCCCGAGCGCTCAGCACAGGGGCCGCCAAAAAGCGGCGGGACAGCTGCACCGCGGAACACGACCCGGCAATCACAAAGGAAGAACGCATACCGTTGGCAACAGCGTGGGGGGACCCAGAGAGCGTCGTGCTGAGCGCAGTAAGCCAGTCGGAGGAGGACAAGTGTCACGCGATCTCACTCCCGTGTGGACTCCACGGAGCCAAGTAAACTGATGCTCAAAAATAGGCCCAGAGACAGGGCAGCATGGGAAGGCAGTTTATTTGTAAGCAGACGTCGTAGTGCAACGGCAGACTGATGTTTCTTTTAAGTGTTCTGAGTCCCGTATTTGAAAAGTTCCGTCTGCACCAGCAAACATCTCACATCCCTTAAGCCCATCGCAGAAGAGCGAAGGCCGGCGCCCCGCGGAACAGAGACGGCACCGGAGCCCGTGCTGCCCGGTGTCCCTGCTGGCGGAGCCGGGCCAGGTGGGTGGCTTTGTGGGCTCGTCTCCGTCATCAGGACAGGGCACGCCTTGCCCCTGATCGCTGACGGGCCGCGTGGCCGCCTTCTGATGGACTGTGGTTGCCCCTCGGGGAACACGGGGCCTGGAAGCACGGCTCATGGGGCTGTGACGAAGGGCTGCTGGGTACGTGTTTGCTCCAACTCCTGCTTTGGCGGGAGTGACCCCAAATTTTCTTTGTCCCCTGCTTCCGTCAGAAGTGGTCTCTACACTCCAGGTTATGGGAATAGCTCGGTGATCCTTGTTAGCAGCAGAAAGAAAGACGCACTTTATTTTATTTTATTAGTTTATTTAGTTTGTAAATAATTCTTTATTGCTGAAAGTATTACATATGTTCCCACCCCCCTCCCCCGGACCCCCTCCTGTCCTCCCACCTCCCCGCCCAGGCCCTCCCCGCCCCACTGTCCGTGCCCACGGGCCCCGCATAGATGCTCACCAGGTCTTCGGTTGGTCACCTCCCTCCCGCCCTCCCCCGCGTCCCCTCCGAGATGCCGCCTCCGCTCCGTGCTCCCACGAGGCAGATGCATTTTAAGTGTTCCCCGATGGTGACTGTATGGATATTTATTCCGGTTAGTTACAAATCGCAAAGAAACTCTTCCCTGGGAAGTGGAAGTTGCTCTCGCTTCCTTTGAAAACCATATTTTCTGGTCAAAGCGGCGCTGATCCCGTTGTTATCGGTGGGGTGTCCTCCGTGTCCCGCCCCCCGTTGCTGGCGGAAGTGGGCGTCTTGCGATGTCACAGGAGAAAAGGAATTTGCTGCGACTCGCCCGGGAGATTGCGGGGTGTAGAAAGCCTGTTTCTGTGGAATCGACGCCCCGAGGGTCCATGGCCCCCTCTGGCCCCGTCCCCCCAAGGAAGAAGGTGGTGTGTCTTCTGCAGAGCCGGGTCAGAGCCTCCGCCCGGGCACACGCCGCCGTGTCTGCGAACTGACAGGGCGGGCGCCAGGGCAGTGCCCGAGTCTCTCAGGGAAAGGCAGGGTTTCTGCTCTTCTGGTTACCTTTCGTCCCCAGGAATGAAGGGCGTTCAAACCGAAATCCCCTCCTTTTGAAAATGCTCCCCAGGCCCCTTGGAAATGCAGCGCCCGCGCGGGCTAATCGGCAGCCGCACCTGTCAAGCTGAAGTTAAAACTGATTACCCCTCCGTATCGTCTGCCCGTCCTCGTTAGAGGTGAACCAGCATCTCTTTTTCTGCTCGGCTTCAGTATTTGCTGGGCAATGACAACGCTCGGAGTTGTAAGTGACAACAGCTTCACACGTGGGGAGAGTTTTTGAAATTAACTCTTAAAAATAATCGCTCGCTGTTCTGAGACTAAGCAGAGGTCAGCTGCTAGGATGCTGCATCTTATCATCCCAAATGGGTATAAATTTCCCAGACATACCTGGCGCCCGGCCCCATCACCTGGGGAAAATGCATACTCTCTGGCTGGCAGGAAGTGATGTTTTTGCCCCCTAAAGGGAAGGATTTAAAATTTAACGCCAACTTACAATGGATATTTTGGACGATTTTCGTTAGCATTATGTTCTAACCATTGCAATTAATCCACCTTGAAGGAAAATACTTTATTATTTCAAGCAAGTAAGATGACTTTAATTAAAAGCAGAAGGATTACAAATTGAGGCTGAAAGCTAAGATTTATATATTAACAATTGGTACTACCAACCGCTAACTAAAAAAAAATATACAGTAGAAAATTAAAATCTCAACAATTAAAACATTGAATAATGTAGAAGAATTTTTTTAGGCCATCTGTAAATTAGATCTCATTATCCCAAATATAGCTCAATCTGCTGGATAAGCCAATCGATCATATAATCCTTTTTTTTAATTACAAAAGTTTTTTTATTGAATTTATTGGGGTGACATTGGTTAATGAAATTATATATTTTCAAGTGTTTGTAATTCTATAATACATCATCTGTAAATTGTATTGTGTGGAAATCCACGTTTTAAGGTAGCATTTCTCAGAAAGCTTTTGATGATGGATTATCCAAAAGGATTGCCAGGATGCAGTAAAATAGGCTCGGTTTTATCAGCCTGAGATGATTCTTTATGTCCCTCAGTACTCCTTGTACATCTCGTAGTGTTTGGTGTGTACCAGATGACCAGTAAACATTTCATGAATCAGCGTATAAACACGGTGCATGGTAACACCTGTAAACCTACTTTCGCCCCACCCTGTCTAGCTAAAATTGGGCCACAAATATGGGTTCTGCAATGTTCAGAAACCGAAATAAAGGAACATAATCCTCGGTGTTCCTTACGAAAGGCGTGTTTGTGGTGGGGAAGCCCCGGAGTCCTTGGCATTGAGCTGTGGGCGGGCAGGCGGCTGCTGACGTTCCTCCCTCCATCACCACTGCTCTGGAAGGCCGTCCTGGAAGAAGCAGAGAGCTACGCTGGAGGTGTTTCTCTTTTTCCCTGTCCAGCACGGAACAAGAGCGGGTCCAGTTCCCCAGCAGAAGAGCTGGGGATTGAGAAATAAAAGAAAGAAAAAGACAAGACACAAAATGGAAGGAATCCACATGTCTTGGCTTGACCACAAGTTAGAATGGAAGGAATAAGCTGGGACCGGGTGGGACCACCCTCCTCTCTGATGGAGGGACAGGGACCCAGAGCCAACCCAGCGAGTTTATTTTATATCCCCAAATACCAGGAAGTTTCACCAAAAGGTCAAGACAAAAGGAGATTATTTGCATTCTTGAATAGGCCCTGAGCATTCCTGGTGCTAGGCTGGATTTAGATATCAAACCCACTTCCCCACACCATGGGCTGATAAGAGTCAATGCGGATAACACCCTTGCCCTTTTGGCGAGGTGTGTTCCCAGGGCAGGGCTTTGCCTGTCACCTTGGGTTCAGCTGACAATAACGAAAGAATGCCCATGTGCCTTCCCAGGGGGCCCTCCACAGTACACGATCCGAAAGTCATGCCCGTGGAAGTCCCCGCCCTCAGGGGATGCAGAGCACCGGCCTGGGTCCTGCGGAAGCACACTGCCATTTGTTCCGATGTTGTGGCATTTCGATGGTGTCATGACGCCGGTCTTCGGGTCCCCACCTATGTCTTGGGTCAAGGCCACGCAGTTTGAGGAAAGGCAGTGAGCGCTAGCCGCTCAGTGTTATTTTTGCAAGAATGAGAAGGATTTCAGGACATCCAGGCCTGCGTGTGTGTTACCAACTTGAGAGCAGGACCATCAATTGCCATGTGCTTTGTACTAAGTGTTTGACTCTAGGGATTATTTTCGGTGGGAAAGAAGGATGAGCTTTCATGCTATGTGATGGCAAGATGATGGGGTAACTCCTATCGATAAGCCCTCAGGCATGTGCTGGGCTTGACTCTGCTCAGCGCGGCTTAGGGCCTGTGGGAGGCGGAGGGGGACAGGGAGGTGGGCACGGTGGCCTCCGCCTGGTTTGCATTCGTAGTGGCTCATGTTTTCTGGTCTCAGTTGTTAACGTAAAAAACCTTTAAAGAATTTTTGTGAGTTTATTTGAGCCAAACTGTCGATATATACCGGGAAGCAGAACCTCAATGAATTGAGAGAATGCTCCGGAGAATGGAGGGCTACATCTGTATTTATACATTGCAATCAAAAGAAAGGGATGCAGGTGAGTTACATGACATTCATTGGTGATAGATTAGGGAGGTGGGGTAAAGCAAAGCGGGGAAACCTCTGGGATAGGGTGAAAAGTGAAATGATGGACAGGTGCTTCTTTTACAGGGATGGATACAGGATACTTTAATACAATTAACAGTTGACAATTAACTTGATAACAATCACAATGAGGGAATGTCCAGGTGCCATTTGTTGTGCCCTGAGGGGTTCAGGGTAAAAAGGAAGTTACACATTACCCAGACATCTCACAGATATGTTATCTTAGAGGCAAAAAGGCAAATGGGCTCCGTAAAGGAGATCTAAGTTGATCTTTGTCAGGGAAAATATCGGCCTAGGACATGACTGCCCACCATAACCTGTTTGTAGTTAAATATTTAATTTTCAGACCATCTTTTGTGGTGACTTTAGGTCTCTGAGTTTGCAGGACGGCCACGCCGGCCTCCCCTGAGCTGGTCAGGTTAGCATGTGGCTCCTTTCGTCCACACAGCGAAAGCTCTGGTGGGGCCAGGGATGCTCTGGGTTGGCACAGACCAAGGGGCTTGAACGCCTACACGGTGCTTCCATGTTTACAAAGTACTCACCCACCTGGTGCGCACAGCCCGTGGACACAGACAATCGGGCGGGGAAGGCCTGGGGCAGGGTGCAGGGGCTGCTGGGTGAGGTCAATGGGGGAAAAAGTAATACTTTCAACAATAAAGATTTAAGTAAAAATCAACAACATCATCAACAAAAAAACAAGCACCGTGACCCTCCCAGAACCCAGGTATTTGGAAAAAGCCACAGATGTCTCTTACGTGGTCTCCTAACACATGTACGACATGGCCACTCTGTGTCCGATCCTCCCCAAGCCCTTTGCGTGCTTTTTCATTGAACTCTAATTAAAAAGTAAGTGGGGAGTATGACCTGCCCAGGTTGGAAGCGGAGGTGAAGGGTTGATATTTGGCCTGAATCACTCTCTGATGTTGTAGGTGGGAATGGAGTCAAGCATTGCCTTCTCCAAGGCCCCGAGGGCCCTGCCTGTCTCTCAGGTGCCAGGGATCCTGTCCGTGGTGCTCTCACTCCAACCTGGGCCTATTGCCTGGCATCTGGGAGCCTCTGCCTCAGGCTCCATCATCGACCCACAGTGAATCTGCTGGAAAGATACCTCAACGGGGAAAACCTAAAAGGCTGCATTAACTTAATTAAAATTAACACACCCGGCCGGTGTGGCTCAGTGGTTGAGTATCGACCTATGAACCAGGAGGTCGGGGTTCGATTCCTGGTCAGGGCACATGCCCGGGTTGTGGGCTCGACCTCCAGTGGGGTGGCATGCAGGAGGCAGCCCATCCATGATTCTCTCTCATCACTGATGTTCCTCTCTCTCTCTCTCTCTCTCCCCCCCTCCCCCCCTTCCTCTCTGAGATCAATAAACATATATTTTAAAAAATTAACCCAAATGATGAAGAGCAGAGAGGACTGGTACCGTCTGGGCCACCTCGTGTCCCAGGCCCGGCGCTGTCCACCTCTGAGCTGCCCGTCACGAGGCTCAGTCAGGGGAGCCACTCGAGCCCCTTCTGTTCCTGCGGAAGCTGGAGTCGATCCTCCTTCGTTCGGCACTGAAGGCGCCCTGACCGTTCGTTTAAAGTAATGACCGTTCCATCCGTCATGGCTCTGTGTGCTGAACTAGCCAACGCTTTGAATTAGACTTGACAGTGATGGGCTGACAGTTCAAGATCATTGGTTTTCAAACACATGAAAAGTAGCCTTTTAAAAAACGAGTTGGAAAATGTCCATCGGCAGCTCATAAAAACGGTCTTTTTATTTGTAGAAAGCCAGTAAAACGATGCTTCTCACGATGATTAGAGAGGTCAGATTTTTTGTGTGTGAAAAGTAATATAATGGACACATCTGGAATGAAAACAGTGGTTTGTGGCATTTTTACATTTATATGTGAATGTGGAAATTAATTTTCTTCCCTTTGACGACTTTAAACAGAAATAGGGACCTGGCACTACCGATAGTTTCCCACCCATACAGCAACGTGGCTTCTTTTCATTGTTAGGTTGGTCTTTGCTTGTTACGCTTGGTCACATCTGGTAAATGCGTGAAGGCCGGAGTCCTTAGACCGCTCGTAGAGTCATGAGCATTCATTATTAGTCGCATTCTGGGCATTTTATAAAAGGAAGAGTGAGGGGACTAGTAAGGCTGTGATGGGGGATGACCAATATGCTTTCCAAATAAAGAGGTATTTAGATTTTACATTTGAAAAACATAACACGGAAGATACTTTCCTATAGGAAACTTCTGTTTCCAGAGAAAGTATGAAAGTTCCCGGAAGTCTCTTTGTTTTGAGTTGGTACCTAGGTAATTCTGAGAGGCTCGGGGGAAATAGGTAGACCAGATAGCTGCGGGTCTGACTCTCCTACTTACTACTTCAGTGATTGTGCACCAGGTTCCCAGCCTCTCTGTGTCCTTGCGTGTAAAGCAGGGTAAGAACAGTGCCTACCCGGTAGCATTGTGGTGAGGATTACGGAAGGTCATATTTATAAAGTGCATGGAACGGCACTTCGCTTATAGTGAAATCTAGTAACTGTTAACTATTCCTTTTTTTAAAAGGTATATTTTAATTGATTTCAGAAAAGAAGGGAGAGGAAGAGAGAGCTAGAAACATCAAGGATGAGAGAGAATCTTTGATCAGCTGCCTCCTGCACACCCCACACTGGCATTGAGCCTGTAACCCGGGCCTGTGCCCTGACGGGGAATCTGCCTTGGAGATCTCCAAATGTCCATCTTATCTGAAACCTCATACATCACGTCGAAGACGGCAACGGGGGATGCCCTGTGGCGCGTTAATCAACATCGCGACCTCCTGGTTCACAGGTTGATGCTCAACCACTGAGCCACACCGGCCGGGCTGTTATTTATTCTTAGGATGCAGCTGAATCAAAGTAGCTTCTGTGTGCTCAGCTAATCAAAGAATCTATGTTCTAAGTTTCATTTGAAACATCAGATTCTGTTTCTTTTTCCACGTCACTCCGAAAAGCGGCTTGCT
Organism: Corynorhinus townsendii; assembly: GCA_026230045.1. Taxonomy (NCBI): domain Eukaryota; kingdom Metazoa; phylum Chordata; class Mammalia; order Chiroptera; family Vespertilionidae; genus Corynorhinus; species Corynorhinus townsendii. The sequence continues at coordinate 1,915,157 of JAPDVU010000005.1, forward strand.
TTTCAGTTTTGTACCGGGGGAAGAGGCATTCAGGGAACAGAATCTACAGGTGGGCGAAGAGTCTCAGGGGGCTCAGTGGATAGAGTGTCGGCCTGGGGACTAAAGGCTCCCGGGTTCGAGTCCGGTCAAGGGCACATGCCAGGGTTGCAGGCTCGGTCCCTAGTGTAGGGCGTGCAGGAGGCAGCCGATCCATGATTCTCTCTCATCATTGATGTTTCTCTCTCTCTCTCCCTCTCCCTTCCTCTCTGAAATCAATAACAATTTATAAAACATAAATAAATAAAAAATAAAATAAAAACTGCTGTGGCATTCCCTTTGCTCTCCTTGTGTCCGCGGCCAGTCTCTGGTGTGTGCCCCATTTTCTAGCTCTGTTGTGGCCTTCATTGCCTCTGGCCCGAGCCACTGCCATCCCCCGCGGCCAATCTCCCTGCCTCGTAAGCTCCTCGTTCTTACCCTGGTGCTGCCGCTACGGTAATGTCGGTGAAACAAGTCTCCTTGATCGATATGCCATCCCAATAGCTGTCCGTGTTCTCCCACCTGCCTGTGGGGTGAAATGCTGGCTCAGGCCTGCCTCAGACGCACGTGCCCGCCATCGCCATGACCACCATGCACCCCAGCAGCTTGTGTGCAGCCGCCCCTCTTGGTCCTCGGCACATCGGCCCATCACGGAGCCGGTGCCAGGCCGGGGCTCGCTGGTCCTGAGCATCCGTAACTCCACGCTGGAGCCGTCCAGGTAGGCAAGGGTTCCCCAAGGTGCCGGCTAGGGTGTCGACAGAGGTTACGAGCGTATTCTGTACCTCCCTGTCTACAGCTGGCTTTATCTGCAAAATCTTTCTTTTAAGGCTCTTGTCTAGCCTGGCCGGTGTGGCTCAGTGGTTGAGTGTCGGCCTATGAACCAGGAGGTCATGGTTTGATTCCATTCAGGGCACACGCCCAGGTTGTGGCTCGATCCCCAGTGTGGGGCGTGCAGGAGGCAGCCGATCGATGATTCTCTCTCATCCTGGATGTTTCTGTCTCTCTCTCTCTCCCTCTCCCTTCCTTTCTGAAATCAATAAAATTTTATTTAAAAAAAATAACGGAGTGGAAATGTCTGATACTCACTTTCCCACGCTCTGTTGATTTCGAACAGAGTCCACCCCCGGGACCCGCTCTCCGTGGGACGTTGGGACAGTCCTGCGGGTTCTTTTTCTGTGGAAGACAGAGTGCTCTGCCCTCCAGCCCCCGCTGCGAGTGCCCCGGTGACGGGCAGCCACTGTGAAGGAAGGAGCCGCCTGCAGAGGAAGCCCCATGGAGCACGGGGGGCAGTGCCTGCAGCTGCGGGCTGTGTTTGCCCGCCTGGGACGATGTGCCCTCCGACTCCTGTGCTGGGAAGTGGTCAGCCCCCAGGAGGCAAGCGGCTGGATGCAGTCTGCTACTTGGTACCCCCAGGCGCCCTAAGTAGACAGGCGAGACCATGTCTGGCTGCGACTCAGAGCCGGCAGCGTAGACCCGTGCTTCAGCCTGCCAAGCTCTGAGCTCTGCCCGCGGCCTGAGCTTTGTGTTTGGGCCCCGCTGGCCGGGCTGGTGCAGGCTGCGCCTCTGACCTTCCCTGCCACGGTGACTCGTCCGGTTACATCCCTTCAGAGTCGGCTCCTGTGCCCTCTAGGACCCTCTCCTCCCACGTCTGAGAAGCAGGCAAGACTTTAAAACAGTGCATTTTTATACTTGCGAGATTTTACAGTCTTGCCTGCTTGACTTGTTGGAACTTGTACAGGTGAAGCATGGTTTCAGTTAATGATGTATTGGTATTTTTGGTTAAATGGTTAGCAATCCGGGAATCAGAGTCACTATGGCATTTTCGGTGTACCCAGCAGTATCTTAGAAGGAATTTGCTTTATAGTAATTGAGGCCAAGATAAGAGTCAGCCTGATGTATTCGGAAGTTCAAACATATTCCTTAGAGTCACATCCGTTTACAGTAAAATTCTGATTCTGCCACTTGACTGACACGTAGGTTTGGGTAAGTCACTTTGCTGCATGCGTCTAGATAGGGTCATGTTGAACTGCTGGCACTCTGAGAATATGGTTTTGGGAAGTAAACGAGATGCTCTATTTAAAACATTAGTTCATTGCCAGACACACAGTAGGTGTCAAATATAGGGTACATCAACGCTTCAGAGCTACCCAAAAATGAGGCGGAGGCCAGGAATTCTAGTTACTCTGCTCACCTGCTCTTGTTTAGTCTACACCATTGACTATGGGACCCACCGGATGTGTCTCCCTCTCTTACCTTTGATCACAGGAAACCCTGCAGGAGAAAGAATTTCAGTTCTTTCCTTTCAAGGTGAATGAACTACAGAGCCAGACACAAATAGGCACCCAGTGCAGGGGTCCTCAAGCTACGGCCCGCGGGCCACTGCGGCCACCGAGGACATGGATCCGGCCCGCCGGGTGCCGCTGCCTGTCCTGCTTAGCAGCCGACTCCTCCCGGGCCCGCAGTGCGCATAGGAATTTGTTCATAGTTGTTTTTTTTAAACTATAGTCCGGCCCCCCAACGGCCTGAGGGGCAGTGACCTGGCCCCGTTTAAAAAGTGTGAGGACGCCTGAGGAGATGCTTGCTGAATCTCACATCGTTCCTCAATTCCACGCTTGTCTCCTCCAGCCCCATCCTCCCGCGCTTGCAGCGCACCGGACTATCCATCTCGCAGAAACGTGTTAGTCCTGTGGCACCTCCATTTCCTTCGCCTCGTCATGTGGTGACGCATCCCCGGGCGCAGGAAACGCGTTCGCTCTTTCTCCCTCTGTCTCATCTGTAACTTTTCTTTCTGTTCCTTTCCTTCCCCGGTGGGATAGGTCTTTGATTTGCAGGTTGGGCCTGCCTTCCCAGTGTATCTGTGTATTTTTCTCCCTAAAGACGTGGTGTGGCGCCCTAGCCAGCGTGGCTCAGTGGATAGAGCACTGGCCCGTGGACTGAAGGGCCCCGGGTTTGATTCTGGTCAGGGGCGCGTACCTCGGTTGCAGTCTTGATCCCTGAACCCTGGTCAGAGCCTGTGCAGGAGGCAGCCACCCGATGTGTCTCTTTCACTTCGATGTTCCTCTCTCTCCCACTCACTCTCTCTTAAAAAAAAAAAAAAAAATCAATGGAAAAATATCCTCGGGTGAGCATTAACCAGGAATGCCTAATTGGATGGTAAATATACGTTTAGTAACAGTGCTACAGAACTGAGCGTACAACGCACTCGGCACACAGACAGCGCCAGCACTGTGTCCTTGGGTCGGGGAGAGCAGCGTAAGGGACGCAGCACAGCTATATAGAGCCGGGAAATGAGAACGGGTATTTCTGCTATAGATTTTCCAAATGGTCCTACATTTCTGCTCCTGCGAAGGTTTGAAAAGCAATTCCTGTTGTGACACTAAGTGGGTGTGGGAATCTTGGAATTATGCCCAGAAATAATGCATTGGACGGGATGTTGGAGACTGTGGCCCAAATGAAGTATTGCCACATTATTGGCAAATGCAGAGGGATATTGGTTTGGCTCGAACTTAAAAGGAAGTCGAGGATAGCATCAGCTCCGATGGCCCCTACCGAGTTCGTGCGTTCATTCTTTCATTCGCTCAGGTATTCAGGAAGTTGTTCTCATCGCTGATTCTTTCCGTCTCCTTTTCTAATTGCATGCGTGCAGGTTTCAGCTAATTCCATTTCTCTACGTCTACTCCAAGCACGTCAAACTCAAAGGCTAACATGGGCCAAATGTTAGTAAGTGAGGCATGTGGCCCGTGGCCCGTGAAGTTTGACACGCTTGGTCTAATAAATGTGATATGTATACCTACGCATCGATGATTTCCCCCAAATAATATTACTAATATTCACAATGCAAAGGAAATGCCCCGAATATGTGTTACGTTCTGATCGCCACGCAACTAAGACACGTCTTTTAGTGATCTTGCACGGTATAGCTGACATTATTATACCAGGTGCTTTAGGGTTCACAGAACAGGACAGAAATAATCCTGGTTTCAGTAAAGGAGGGACTTTCAGATTCCCATTTATTGGTTGTCTCCTGTTCTTGCCTTAACATTTAAATATTTCATTGCCTTCGGTTTATGATGGGTAACACTGAAACATTAAACGTGTGTAATACAGTTGAGTGATACGCACGCCGTTAGGTCATAGTTTGAATCATTTTGGTCAGTGTTTGGAATTGGAGGGAGGTCGGGGACTGGAGAGCAGATGCAGGAGCTGGTTGTGACTCCTTTAGGTAGTGACTCCTTCAGTGTTAATAAAGGAGTGGTTTCAGAATCATCATGTACTAGAGGCCCGGTGCACGAAATTCATGCACGGGGGGGGGGGTCCCTCAGCCCAGCCTGCACCCTCTCCAATCTGGGACCCCTTGAGGAATGTCTGACTGTCCATTTAGAACCGATCCTGGTAGGATCGGGCCTAAACTGGCAGTCGGACATCCCTCTCACAATCCAGGACTACTGTCTCTCAACTGCTCACCTGCCTGCCTTCCTGACTGCCCCTAACTGCTTCTGCCTTCCAGCCCGATCACCCCCTAACCACTCCCCTGCCAGCCTGATTGATGACTAACTGCTCCCCTGCCAGCCTGTTTGCCCCTAACTGCCCTCCCCTGCAGACCTGGTCACCCCTAACTGCCCTCCCCTGCAGGCCTGGTCACCCCTAACTGTCCTCCCCTCCAGGCCTGGTCACCCCTAACTGCCCTCCCCTGCAGGCCTTGTCACCCCTAACTGCCCTCCCCTGCAGGCCTTGTCACCCCTAACTGCCCTCCCCTGCAGGCCTGGTCATCCCTATCTGCCTTCCTCTGCAGGCCTGGTCACCCCTAACTGTCCTCCCCTGCAGGCCTGGTCACCCCTAACTGCCCTCCCTTGCAGGCCTGATCCCTCCCAACTGCCCTCCCCTGCTGACCATCTTGTGGTGGCCATCTTGTGTCCACATGGGGGCAGGATCTTTGACCACATGGGGGCAGCCATCTTGTGTGTTGGAGTGATGGTTAATCTGCATATTACTCTATTATTAGATAGGATAGAGGCCTGGTGCATGAGATTTGTGCACTCGGGGCGGAGGGGGTGGGGAAGGGGGGCCCCTCAGCCTGGCCTATGCTCTCTTGTAGTCTGGGAGCCCTCAGGGGATGTCCAACTGGCAGCTTTGGCCCGTTGCCATGGGGAGAGGGCCTAAACAGGCAGTCAGACATCCTTAGCGCTGCCATGGAGGAGGAAGAGGCTCCCGCCACCGCCACTGTGCTCACCAGCCGTGAGCCTGGCCCAGAGCTTCTGGCTGAGCGGCGCTCCCCTGTGGGAGCGCACTGACCTCCTGGGGGCAGCTCCTGCATTGAGCGTCTGCCCCCTGGTGGTCAGTGCGTGTCATAGCAACCGGTCGTTTCGCCGAATGGTTGTTCTGCTGTTTGGTCAATTTGCATATTAGCCTTTTATTATATGGGATGTAGATATGCAGTTATATCTTTTCCCTCAAGAGTTAAAAGCAGTGCATCCTTTAGACTAAGATGAAGTACCATCGTTTTCTTTACCTCTCTTCAGTTGGGAATGCTTTACTTATAAAAGGAATGGGAGAAATCAGGACATGAGATGTCTTTTCTAAGCCAAAGCTGTTTCCCGATTGGCCCATGTACTTATTGGGACTTCCGGAACGTTCTAAGGAATTGCTCTCATTGTCTGAATGTGGGAACCGCAGGATCAAGGTGGGCTCCTCCGCATTTCTGAAGCCCTGACTTCGTGGTTCAGAGAGGGCTCTTCTGTTTTTGTTTTCTCCTAAATGCATTTTTATTGATTTCAGAGAGGAAGGGAGAAGGAGAGAGAGACAGAAACATCCATGATGAGAGAGAATCAGGGACCGGCTGCCTCCTGCCCGCCCCCTACTGGGGGTTGAGCCTGCAACCCAGGCATGGCCCCTTGACTGGAATCGAACCCGGGACCCTTCAGTCTGCAGGCCGACGCTCTATCCACTGAGCCAAACCAGCTCGGGGCCACTTTGTATTTTGATGGGTGATTTCTCAGTTTGAAACTTTTGCTAAAATGTGTGATCTCAAAACCACGACGCACTCCCGAGAGAAGTCACGGCACTGCTTTCCGTGACTGGCCGGCGCCGGCCAGGCGGTCAGCCTTCCCCGCGTGGCGCCCTGTGCCCGCGGAGGGAGCGGTTCCTGTGGTGGGAAGGGAGGGAGTGCGCTGCCATGGTCACGCACGGTTTGCGTTATGAGAACAGCATGTTAGCAGAACCACGGGAACAAAAACAGCACTGGGCCAACTCCAGATTTGTTTCTCTTTCAAAGACAGTCTTTATTTCACCTCCACCAAGGCAGGCCTTCTCCATATGGTGAAGGGTAGTGAGTGTTCACCATGAAATCACGATGCTCTATGATTCTGAAAGGTGAGTGAAGTGGACAGTGCCCAGCCCTTAAAGTGTGTTTACGCTTGGCCAATATTCCCAGAATTTAAAAAAATGTGCATGTTAACGTAGGCTTCTTGTCCCGATTATTCCCAGCACCGACTCGAAAGCGCGGCGTTTACAAAGGATGCGTTTACAAAGGGTTTTGCTGTGCGGTTGGTGGAGAAGGTCGCTGGGCCCTAGGCATCCTCAGTCTCCCCTGCGTTCGCGCTTGTCCTCGCTCTGTCTGCTGAGACGCGCTGGGAGAGAGGAGTCCCTTTCCCATTGCACCAGCGCAGTTCACAGACCCCGAAGAGCTGGGCTTCTGTGCGTGTGGAAAGGATCTGTCCACACACACACACATTCAAGTTCCAGTGTAGAGCAAAGGCAGATGGGCCTCCATTTATGACAGCACATGTTATGTCTAAAGTAGACTGCTTCTGCCAGGCCAGTGTGGCTCAGTGGTTGCACATCGGCCTGTGAACCAGGAGGTCACGGCTTGATTCCAGGTCAGGGCACCTGGCTGGGTGGCGGGCTGGGCTCCGCCCCCACCAGTGGGGCGTGCAGGAGGCAGCCCATCGAAGATTCCTTCTCATCATCGATGTTTCTCTCTTCTCTCAGAAATCCACAAAAAAAACAACAGCTCTCAAGTTTGGAAAACTTTAAGATGTGCAGAATTAGGTGACTGTCTGGTCATCCCTGGGCATGGGCATGCGTTTGGAGCAGGAAGAGTTTCACGTTTTCTGACACACACTTAGCTTCCTAAGTAAAGGAAGGCGGGGACCGGCCCGCGTTGTGATTCCCAGAGACACTTGCTTCTTCCCTGTCCCTTGGCACCCCCGCCGAGGCAGAGCCTTCCCACTCCCTTTGGGAAGGATGCTGAAAGGGAGCAAGCACCGGACCCAGCAGCTGGGCAATCCCGGAGCGGAGCCAGCGGGCACGTCCCCGGGGTCAGGGCCTGGGAGGCCAGCAATTCCATGGTGTGAAAATGCAAAGTAAGGAGATTCTCCAGGCCCCTTGCTAGAGCTTAAAATGCCCAGGATTTAAGGCGACTTTTTCCCCAACCCATCTGTGGACTTCTCAAACCCTCGTTACTTACAAGCGTTTCTCACTGTACTGTCTGAATATGCTTTTGGATCGCTAACAGTTCTCGATGACCAAGGTTTCATAGAACATCTTGTATTCTCTTTTTTAAATATATTTTTACGGAGAGGAAGGGAGAGGGAGAGTTACAAACATCGATGAGAGAGATACATCGATCAGCTGCCTCCTGCACGCCCCCTACTGGGGATGTGCCCGCAACCAAGGTACATGCCCTTGACTGGAATCGAACCCGGGACCTTTCGGTCCGCAGGCTGACGCTCTAGCCACTGAGCCACACCGGTCAGGGCTTGTATTTTTTATTACGAACGAAATAAATACACTGTTTGCCTGTTTTTTAAAACAAGCAATGCTAGGTGCCCTGCTCGGGCCCCCACCCCCCAACCCCTGCTGCCGTGGGGCGTGTCCCACCCCCAGCCCCCACATGAGAATCACTAACCGAAAGTGGTCCCCGCTTCCTTTTTGTGCCAGTTTTGATTCTGTAGGTAGAACGTTAATATTTTATTAATAGGATGATGTGGGTGTACTTCAAAAGCGGTAAATGAATATTTAAGAACATTAGAAATTATAGAATGAAGAGGGAGGTAACACAAGGGAAATATCAAATATACCTTTGTGCAGGATTGCCTGTAAAACAGTGACATTAAATGGCTCGATCTTTCCAATGACATGCTTGCTTTCCTTTTCAAGATAAATTTCTCACTTCTGTCTTCCATTTATTTATCAAAACAAACATTTGTTTATGGGACAATTCAAAAATATTGACAATTCTTTTAATTAAGTCTGTATGTGAGCACACATATACAAAACACTAAAGTGAGAGCAATTCTAGAACCCTATATAATAAAAGCATAATATGCCGAGTGTCCAACTGACCGTTAGGTCGACCGCTCAACCAGTCGCTGTGATGCGCACTGACCACAAGGGGCAGACTCTACGACTGGTAGGTTAGCTTGCTGCTCGGGTCTGGCCGATTGGGACTGGGCGAGAAGGCCGGACATGCTCTGGAGCCCTCCTGTGGTCCCTCCCTGGCCAGCCGGCCAACCTCTCATGGTCCCTCCCTGGCCGGCTGGCCCCCATTAGCTCCAATCGGGACAGGGCAAGGCGGCCCCAATCGGCCCTGATCGCCGGCCAGGCCGAGGGACCCCACCCATGCACGAATTTGTGCACCAGGTCTCTAGTATTGATATATCTAGAAATGTAAGTGCTTAGTATATAAATGTAAATGCTTATATTATTATTGCACTATAAAATTATTTTATCCTAAAAATTATTATTCTTAGATGTTTTGCTATTTTTAACCCCTCTAGGGAATGTTTACAAAAATGTTTTTATGCCGTCAAGATCTGTGCTTTCGTAGAAATTAGGACCTGTTAGCCAGTGAAATGGCCCCGGAGTGCTACCAAGATTGCACCTCAGTTCAGCAGCCTCAGTACTTGAGTTCTGGCTAAGAAAGAATTCGGAGGCAAGGCTGAAATACAAGCAGAAGTTTATTTAGGAAGTCACAGAAGTGACGGCGGTGAGCCAGCTGGGCTGCGTGGGCTCAGGGAACAAGTTGCAGAGGTAAAAGTAGGGCCTTTGGGGTTTAGAAGAACGAAAGCAAAGGTCTGCACCTGGGGAGGACCAGGCGGGCACACACAGGCTGCTTCCGAGGAGCAGTGCCGAGTCCTTTGTCTTGAGAGCGTTTATCTGGGACCCCAGGGGAGGTCTCAGCAGAATATTCACCAGCTGTCCAGGTGTGCCCCCTCAGGGTCCTGGTCTCTACCGATGGGTGGGCATCCGGGCGCAGGGTGTCATCTGTCCTCTGTCTGGTCCTGATGTCAGCCCTGGTGTCACCCCGCTTGACCTTGCTGCTCTTCTGGGCCTGGAGCTGAAACACACTGAGCCTTCCATGTTATTATCTCTGGGGCTGAATGCTGAAGGGAGGGATCCTATGAGGCTCTGCTCTGCCCCCTGTTCCTCCTCTGAGGGGGTTGCTGCGTGCCCGGTGACCTGCGGGGAGAGGAAAGGTCAGGGGAGGGTCCGCATTGCGTGACCAGCCGTAGGGAAGGTCCGGGGAGGAAAGGTGGCCCTGGGCAAGGTCCCACCCTGCAATTGTCTTTTTCTCTGAATGAGGCTAGAAGGAAAACAGCAGCCTAATCACACACAGCCTGGTGTCCTTCTCCCTTCGGTATTTAGAGGCGGGAACAAAGGAAATCACTCCGCTCGTTGACTCAAACAGAAACACCCCTGGCCAAGCTTTCCTGAGCGGAAGGGTGTGTGGAGCCAGACGGAGCCGCAGAGGACCGGCTCGGGTAGCCGTCTAGGCTGGATGCGGAGGCCTGAGCCCCCGTCCTGGGGTTGGCGGAGCCTCTTACACATTATGTTTTGGGAAAGGAAGATGTCAGTTGTTCTGAAAGCATTGGGGTTGGCTACAGCGAAGGGGGCTGGGCAGGGGAAGCAGGGGCAGTTCCAGGGCAGGGCTCAGTGTGGAGGGAAGAAATATTTACTACTTTCTTGGTTTGGTTTCGTGTGGGTTTTGTTGTTAATCCTCATCTGAGGATATTTTCCCGTTGATTTTTAGGGAGAGAGGGAGAGGGAGGGACAGACAAACATCGATGTGAAGAGAAACACATCGATTGGTTGTCTCTTGCGCGAGCCCCAACCAGGGCCCAGGCTGGGGAACGTGCCCTTGACCGGAATCGAACCCGGGACCCTTTGGTCTGCAGGCCAACTTGGCTCTACCCACTGAGCCAGGCGGGCGAGGGCGGTGCTGCTTTGATGGGTTGGTTGCAGGCATCAGCCCTGAGCGTCCCCCCATAAGCAGGATGTGGTGGCATCTGTGCTTCCCAGGGAAGCTGATTGAAAGCCCCGGCATACATGTCCTGGGAGCAGTGCGTTGCCCGCAGCTGCTAAGGGCAGGACACTTGTGTCTTCCTCTCACTCTCTGGCTCCCCAGCATCTTTAAAAAATGTTTTTTTAATTGATTTCAGAGAGAAAGAGAGGGAGAGGGAGGGGCGAGGGAGAGAGAGAGAGAGAGAGAGAGAGAGAGAGAGACATCAGTGATGAGAATCATTGATCGGCTGCCTACTGCATGTCCCTCACACCCACCTAGAGCCTGTGCCCTGACCGGGAATTGCACCATGACCTCCGGGTTCATACGTCGACCCTCAAGCACTGAGCCATGCCGATGGGCTAAATGAGGACATCTCATAATTTTCCTCTTGTCAGAGGCCGGAAATATGGAAAGAGAGAGGTTCGGGTTCCCGCCTTTGCAGTAGGAAAAGGCCTTTCCGATTAGAAGCACGAGGGTTGCTCCTTGTTGGTGACTCGAGGCCTGAGCGGCCTTGGCGTTCCTCCCTCTCAGCGCTGTGGCTGCAGCTGCCCCGGCTCCCCGGCTCCCCGGCTCCTCGGCTCCCCGGCTCCCCGGCTCCCCGGCCCAGATGGGGCAGGAGGACGTGCTGGTGAGAAGGATGGGAAGTCCAGAACATAGCGTTCATGGTAAACAGTGCCTGAAGCGAATCCGTTATTTCACGTGTGGGTCCCCATCCGCTGAAATCCTCACTAAGCGTAGAGATGCTTTCTTCCGCCTCGTCACTGTGAGCGGACCTCCGAGAAAGCCTTCTGAGCTGTAAACGTGTTGGTGTGAAAGCATGATGTGTGGGCGTGTGCAGGCGTGAAAGCATGATGTGTGGGCGTGTGCAGGCGTGAAAGCATGATGTGTGGGCGTGTGCAGGCGTGAAAGCATGATGTGTGGGCGTGTGCACACGGCGTCTTTGCCCTCGGCGGTTAAATTGTGGACACGTTCCACACTAGGGTAACTGAAGAATAGCCTGACACAGTAACTTCTAAGGGAGCATCGCCGTAGGTTCTAATAAAGGGATGTGTCCGGAAGAAGGTCCCGTTGTTTGATGCGGTCCTGAGGCCGGGCCCAGGTCAAAGGAAAGCCTGTTTCCAGGTATGGATCGTGGCTGATGACACCTCCCTCCCTTTTTCTCTCTGTCTTACCTGCCGGGAAAGTCCCAGCTCCTGCTGACTGCACAGTCCTGCACTTACGGAGGGAAAGGGGCTGGAACACACACACACACACACACACACACACACACACGCACACAGGCACACACACAGGCCCACAGGAGCTCACACGACGGTGGTGATTGGTCTCATCTTATGTTTAGATCGCAGTCCTCGTCAGGGCCTTCAAATTCCCAGAAGTGCAGCTGCTGTGCCTCTTCCCTTTGCTCTCGTCCTCCCGATGACTGCTGACTGCCCCCAGCCCCTCCTCTCCGCTCCCTCGCTCCCCTCCCCTCATCTTCTTCTCTCTAATCCTTGCATCCCCGCCTTGTCCTCACTCAGAGCTAATGGCCTACTTCTTACTGACCGGATCCAATATGTGCAGTTAGAAGAAAGATTTCCTATTCTCTTATCACGGAATCCAGTGCCCGTTTTTAAATGTTCCAGTGACTCAGCCTTCCCTTCTGCTATGCGTGAGCTCCCCGCCTCTGGCCGCTTCCCTGGAGCCACTGACCGCACGCACGCACCCCTTCATGCCGTTCCAGGGACTTGTTCCCGCGTTCACCCTCTCTCCTCTCTGTGTGGTCACTTCGCTCCTGCTGAGGAGCGCTCCAGCCGCAGCACACCCGGCAAATGTCTGTTCCCTCCGCGCGTGTGGCCCTTCGGCCCCGTCTCATTTCTTCTTTCCATTTGTAGAAAAATTCCTTGAGTTTCTCTGCTTCTTGTCTCTTCGTCCTCACATAGTCTCTGGTGACCCGACACCAGTCCAGCTGTTCTGGCCCCTTCACCCTGAAGCTGCAATGCAAGTGCCACCGACAATCGCCATCATTTTTGTTTTTGTTGTCACCCTCACCCCAGGATGTGGCTTTCATTGATTCTAGACAGAGAGGAAGGAAGAGTGGGAGAGAGAGAGAGAGAGAGAGAGAGAGAGAGACATCCATGTGAGGGAGAAACAGCGATTGGTTGCCTCCCACACACACCACGACCTGGGACCAAATCCAGAACCTGGGTATGCGCCCCGACCCGGAATTCAACCCGTGACCCTTTAGGGCACAGGATGGCGCCCCGACCATTGAGCCACCCCAGCCGGGGTTCCGTGCTTGGAAACTGATGCCGTGTCTCAGGCTTGCGCTCGGCGGGCAAGTCCGTGTTACTGAACCTTCTCTGAAGGAGCACATTCTCCCTTGGGCACCAGAACGCACCCTTCCTTGGTTTTCAATGGACTTTGGCGGCTGCTCCTTAAGCATCCCCGAGCGTGGTGGCCTCATTCGGACTAATTAGTCAAAGTTGGCATGTGCCCTTGGCCTCCGTGACCATCCTCTGCTCACACCCACCTTCTGGCTCCCTGATCATTCTCTGCTCACACCCACCGTGACCATTCTCTGCTCACACCCACCTTCTGGCTCCCTGACCATCCTCTGCTCACACCCACCTTCTAGCTCCATGATCATTCTCTGCTCACACCCACCTTCTGGCTCCGTGACCATCCTCTGCTCACACCCACCTTCTGGCTCCGTGACCATCCTCTGCTCACACCCACCTTCTGGCTCCGTGACCATTCTCTGCTCACACCCACCTTCTGGCTCCGTGACCATCCTCTGCTCACACCCACCTTCTAGCTCCATGATCATTCTCTGCTCACACCCACCTTCTGGCTCCGTGACCATCCTCTGCTCACACCCACCTTCTGGCTCCGTGACCATCCTCTGCTCACACCCACCTTCTGGCTCCGTGACCATCCTCTGCTCACACCCACCTTCTGGCTCCGTGACCATCCTCTGCTCACACCCACCTTCTGGCTCCGTGACCATCCTCTGCTCACACCCACCTTCTGGCTCCGTGACCATCCTCTGCTCACACCCACCTTCTGGCTCCGTGACCATCCTCTGCTCACACCCACCTTCTGGCTCCGTGACCATCCTCTGCTCACACCCACCTTCTGGCTCCGTGACCATCCTCTGCTCACACCCACCTTCTAGCTCCATGATCATTCTCTGCTCACACCCACCTTCTGGCTCCGTGACCATCCTCTGCTCACACCCACCTTCTGGCTCCGTGACCATCCTCTGCTCACACCCACCTTCTGGCTCCGTGACCATCCTCTGCTCACACCCACCTTCTGGCTCCGTGACCATCCTCTGCTCACACCCACCTTCTGGCTCCGTGACCATCCTCTGCTCACACCCACCTTCTGGCTCCGTGACCATCCTCTGCTCACACCCACCTTCTGGCTCCGTGACCATCCTCTGCTCACACCCACCTTCTGGCTCCGTGACCATCCTCTGCTCACACCCACCTTCTGGCTCCGTGACCATCCTCTGCTCGCACCCACCTTCTGGCTCTGTGACCATCCTCTGCTCACACCCACCTTCTAGCTCCATGATCATTCTCTGCTCACACCCACCTTCTGGCTCCCTGACCATCCTCTGCTCACACCCACCTTCTGGCTCCGTGACCATCCTCTGCTCACACCCACCTTCTGGCTCCGTGACCATCCTCTGCTCACACCCACCTTCTGGCTCCGTGACCATCCTCTGCTCACACCCACCTTCTGGCTCCGTGACCATCCTCTGCTCACACCCACCTTCTGGCTCCGTGACCATCCTTTGCTCACACCCACCTTCTAGCTGACCTCCGCACCGGTGAGAGCGTTCCTTCGCAAATCGCCTCGCTCTTCCTACTCCGCCCGCTGGTCCAGACCGTCCGTCCAGCCGTTCACTGCCTGTCTCTCCTGTCATGTCTCAGGACTCACGTGTCGAAAGGGGAAGTCCTGACGCCCGCCTTTCACACCTTGCTCCCCCAGGTGCCTCCCTCTCAGTTAGATGGCACTTGACTCGGTTAAAAAGGACGTCATGGTTGGCCCCGAGGTCTCTTTCTCTCGCCCTCGATGTCTGTCCATCCGTCTCCCTGGCCGGGTCTCCCTTTGAAATATAGATCAAAATGCGGTGGGAAAAGTAACCAGGATTTCAAGAACTTGGTGGCGAAAGTCCAAAGGGATACCTACCCCCTGCTGCCTTGCGAGAGATGCTGTGAGGATGATGCGAGGGATAATTCCCAGGAATCGGGAGGAATTGGGGTTGCACTAGAACAAAGCAAAAGCGTGTGTGTGTGTGTGTGTGTGTGTGTGTGTGTGTGTGTCTTTGTGTGTGTGTGTGGGGGGGAGGGGGCAGCTGTTTGGTTCCTTTGAGATAAGAGAGAAGATGAAGAGAATCGGCAAAGAGATTAATGACGGGGTGTTTGTATTTCAGTCTTAAAGTGCCCAGTTGAAGGGGGGGTGGGTAGACAGAAGAAAGAGAGCTCAAGGGCTGACATCCAGCATCTCAGTTGAGTCGAAGGCGAGATTATCTCCTAGGACATGACTGGACAAGCATGGAAAAGGTTTGAGCCCGGCCGGCGTGGCCCAGGGGTTGGGTGTCCACCCGGGAACCAGGAGGTCACGGTTCCATTCCAGGTCAGGGCACAGGCCGGGGTTGCAGGCTGGATCCCCACCAGGGGGCGTGCAGGAGGCGGCCGATCCATGTTTCTCTCCCATCGATGTGTTTGTCTCTCCCTCTCCCTTCCTCGATCCAGAAGTCAGTAAAATATATATATTTTTAAGCAAGAGCAGAACGCATTTGCAACTGCTGCTAGGAGACATCAAAAGACAAGGAATCGAAGGACTTTCCCTGACATCTGGGGGGACCTGGGCGAGAAGCCCTAGTTGTGTGGGAGGCGGGATGTCCTGCCTCCACTGAGCTTCTGCTTGCTCTTGAACTCGAGGGCAGGGGCGCGGGCATCACCCCGGACACGCACCGCCATGGGACCCACGTTCCTGGGTGACGGCATAGAGCAGGATGCCAGGAGGGGGCCAGCCTTCTACCAAGACTTACAGAGTGACGGCAGGGGGTCATTCTCCAACGCAGCTGGTCCTGAGGTCAGCCTTGGGGTCACCGGTCTGGTTTGGCTGCTTTTCTGGGCCTGGATGTTACCTCCAGGGAGGGGAGGGCAGGGGTCCCGGCTGCATGACCAGTGAATGCTAGGGGAGGAAGGTCACCCTGGGGCACAGCCCCCTGCCACGGTCCTTTGCGAGGCACCTGGGCTTCCACCTGGGGGCCTTCTGCCCCTGCCCGCCGTCCTGGCCTCGCGCTGCCCGTGTCCGCCTCTCTGCCCGCCGTCCTGTCCTCGCTCTGCCCGCGTCCGCCTCCCTGCCTGCCGCGCTTACGTTGCTGTTCACAGTTCCAGCCACTATCCTGTCTTACCAGTTTTCCGTCCGGGTCACTTCAGGACTTCTTACTGTTTTCTCATTTACCAACACTTCGCTCCCGTTGCTGTAAGGAACCCCCAGGACTGCAGAGAGCTTCTGCAGGAGTTTATCTGAACCGGACTGATAGCAGACGCCAGGGGGCAAGACCTCCAGTGCTCCGCGGGGGGGCAGTTTTGAAGCTTCTTTTATGCCCTTGAAATGAAGGAGGAAAGTAATCCGGGAGGGCAGTGGGTGGGGGGAGGGCTGTGGATGGGGGGAGGGCAGTGAGTGGGGGGAGAGCAGTGGGTGGGGGGAGGGCAGTGGATGGGGGAGGGCAGTGGATGGGGGGAGGGCTGTGGATGGGGGAGGGCAGTGGGTAGGGGGAGGACAGTGGGTGGGGGGAGGGCAGTGGATGGGGGAGGGCAGTGGATGGGGGGAGGGCTGTGGATGGGGGAGGGCAGTGGGTAGGGGGAGGACAGTGGGTGGGGGAGAGCAGTAGGTGGGGGGAGGGTAGTTAGTGGGGGGGAGAGGCAGTGGGCTATAGATCGTTAGCGAGAGCGTGTGCTCTCCGAGGGTCAGGACAGGTTATTTCAAAGGGGTCTCACCTAGATTCCCAGAAACAAAGGACAGGGCTCCCTGAGGCGAAGACACACCTTTTACTAAAGGCGTTTCCCGCCTGGGGTGTGACCACCGGCCAGGAGCTGCCCAGCTAGGAATCGATGATCAGGCCACCCTGCGAGGTACTGTCCACTGAGCCCCTCCTCTATGAAAAGTCGGCCCTCGGCGAAGAGTATCGCTCTGTGCCCACTGAAGTCAGCTTTTCCGTCGTCATGGCCGGCGTTGACACAACCTCAGAGATGACTTGATGTCGGCGGAATTTTCGTCTGAAAATATGCATGGCCTCGCTCCAGCTGTTCAGTAACTCACCTTGTTTCAGTGGATTTCTCCCGCCCCACGGAACTGTTTCTTGTCCCGGAGAACGATCCTGGCTATTACCGGCTCCTGTGTAAGGTTTTCTTGGGTGAAAAAGTAAACTGCCTTTGCTTGTGTAACATAACCCTGTGCTGCACTCTGTGTAATGAGGTGACGATTATAGTTTTGTGCATTACCGAGCCGCCTTGGAGCATTGCTCAACCCTGAAAGTATCTTCAGCGTAAGTTTCCATGTTACACATTTTCAGCGGAGTTCGGCAGCGGAGATGTGTGTGTGTGACCTTACAGCATACGTCGTCTTAGAGACTTCACTTGTCCGTTCACTTTGTCCTCCAACAGGTGCGTCCTGTAAGTCAGCTACCCAGTAGGGGTGCAAAGATAACCAAGTGTTGAATGAAAAACGCAGGCGGGATGGCTTTTTCTAGCCGTTTCTGGGTCCTCCTTTTGGAAATCCGTCTGGCAGAGAGATGAAAGCATTTGTCAGCGCCCATTCCTTCGGTGAAGTCCCTTGGGCTCCGTTGACAGAAACCTTTGTGCGTCTGAGCAAGTGGAGGGTCAGCTACAACACAAACCTGGACGGAGGGGCGGAGAGACCTTTAGGTGGAAAGGTGTCTGCAGGGAGGGGAGGTGGTTGCCGTGGAGACAGCGCCCACCATCCTGGGAGCTGGGAGGAAAGGGCTTTCCTTTGGAAGAGGAGTCCCTGAGGCCGGGAAGAATGGATGGGAGGTAGGAGGACTGAGGGGGGCAGGGGGAGAGGGTGTAGAGCAAACATCTTGGGCCCTAAGGTCAGCCTACTCTCCGGAAAGTTCCCCAGGAAGGGGTGAGCCCCACACCGAGGGCGGGTCAGAGTTCAGGAGCCTGGGGGAAGGAGAGCAGAGTAGCTGAAGTGTGGGGCAGGGAGCAGGTGTTCCATCCAGATTAGCCGGTGGCCCAAGCCGGCAGCTAATCAGTTCTGCAGCCAGCAATGGATTTGGGGAGGCTTTGTCCCAGGAGGCGAGTAAACAGAGCGCCCTGAATCTTATCTGAGCCCCACGGGGAAGGGTGGGTCTTGGCTGGAGCCGCTCGCAAGAGGCAGGGCAGGGCGGGGACTTCCTGGATGTTGTTCTCCAGGCTCCGGGGCTGGTGCAAAGCTCCATTGTCAGGAGGGAGGTGGAGGTAGAGAGATTTCCCAGGAGGAAGGCATTGGCCTCGGCGGGAGGAAGGGTAGAAATCCACAGAAGGGCCCGGAGTGAAAGAATCCTGTGGTCCCCCCGCTGAAGTGAAAAATCGGACCGGCCGATGGCAGAGGCGGAGCAGCCTCCGGCTCCCTGAGGCCCGGGGCATCGCTGGGGGCACGTGGCGGTGCCCCGCAGACAGCGAGGAAGGCCCCGCCCGCCCGTGTAAATATTTGAAGCTGCTTTTAAAGATTGGATTTCCTGCCGGTCAGTTTCCTCCCGGGGAAGTGTGGGCATTGTGAGATGCTCCGATGTCCAGAAGCGCTTCTGAGGCTGCTTGGCAGGCGGGAGGAGGAACACTTGTCTCTCCTCTCTCTCTCCCTTCCTTTCTCTTCCCCCCCTCCCCTCTCTCTCTCTCTCTCTCTCTCTCTCTCTCTCTCTCTCTCTCGATTAAAGAAAATGCTCGTGAAGCAAAACTGCACGGGATGATTAAAATGGGGAGTCTGTGCCTTGGTAGTGGCTGGTTGTTAGAATTCAGTGTAAGGGCTTCCTGTAAAAAATCCCAGTCTAAAATCAGCTGACGTGAGATTCAAATAAAATTTTAAAAAATCCTTTCAATCCCAACAAAAAGGCAGCACATTTGCAACTGAAGTGAGATACCGAGATTGTGGCTCTGCCTGTACAGATGAACTGAATCTTCAAACAGTCTCTGTTTTATAGATCTTAGTCTTGGGACCCATCGGGCCTGAGCCTTGTACGCGGCGCTGTAGCTGAGCCTTCAGACTCTGTTGTCCTTTCAAAGGCCTCCGCGCACCTTCCCAAAGATGATGTCACCTCGGGGAACCGGAGTCACGAGTTACCAGGAGGGTGTGGATGCCAGCGGCGGGTGAAATGGCCCAACCACAGGCCTGGGAAGCGTGGTGCTTCTGGGCACAATCAAAATGAAAGGCAGAGCCGCCGGCATGGCTCAGAGGTTGAGCGCCGACTTAGGAACCAGGAGGTCAGGGTTCAACTCCCCGTCAGGGCCCAGGCCCGGGTTGTGGGCTCGATCCCCAGGGTGGGGCGTGCAGGAAGCAGCCGATCGGTGACTCTCTCTCATCATGGATGTTTCTCTCTCTCTCTCCCTCTCCCTTCCTCTCTGAAATCAATAAAAGTCTATTTTAAGAAATAAATAAAAAGCAGAGAAATGATACTATGATGGTTTTTAAAATGGAGAAAATACCAAGTGGGACGTATACAAAGAACTTCAAAATCTAAGCTTCAAAAGCAGCTACGTACTGAGTCACATTTAGGTCTCCGTAGAGGAGAGTCCTGTGTATTCTCCTGGAACTAATGTCTGTTTCAATATAGGGATTTTATTTGCCTTTAAAATACTTCTCTTGGCATCACTTATTTCCTGCATGATTACCTCATTCTAGAGAAAGGGGACTCCCCTCCCATTGGGGACATTAAGGTAATGAAGGAAACTTAATGGAATAGCCTAGCCAGAGTGGCTCAGTGGTTGAGCATCGACCTAGGAACCAGGAGGTCAGGGTTCGATTCCCGGTCAGGGCCCAGGCCCGGGTTGCGGGCTCCATCCCCAGTGTGGGGCGTGCAGGAGGCAGCTGATCCGTGACTCTCTCTCATTGTGGATGTTTCCATCTCTCTCTCCCTCCCCCTTCCTCTCTGACATCGATAGAAACAGATTAGAAAAGCGTGCAGGCGTTTGTGGAAGCCTTGGGATACCCACCAGGTCCCCGGAGAGATCGCTCAGGTCGACGGAGAATTCCAGCCCACCTGCTTCCTGGGCGTTCGCTCTGGTCTTAAGGACACAGAAGGGCCTGTGGCCATGCCATCTGGAGGTGCCACGCGGGGCCACCTCTCAGGCTGGGAGAGGGCAAAGGGCTGCCTCCCTCCGCTGCACCCAGCCTCTGCACAGATTATTGTGGTATCCCAGCACTGCCATGACGATGGCCAGGAATGTGTGTATGTATGCATGTGTGTATGCATGTATGTATTTAGTGAGCTAGTAGTTATTTACTGAATCCTCACCCGAGGGTAGATTTCCCCCCATTGATCTTTAGAGAGTGGACGGGACGGGGAGAGTCAGAAACATCCACGAGAGAGAGACACATCAACTGGTTGTCTCCTGGGCAACCCCCGGGGGCGGCGGGGCACCCAGCCTGCACCCAGGCACGTACTGCCGAGCGGCATCAAACCCGTGACCCTGCAGTCGGAGGCCGTTGCTCTAACCACTGCGCAAACTGGCCAGGGTTGGATGTTAAAATCATTTATGGCTTATAGGTGAACAAGGTTTTCATCAGTTTTTAGATGAAAAAAAACAACTTTAACTTTGAAAGCATTCCAAAAGAAGCTGGACCTTTAAAGGCACACACGGGATGAAAGGAAAGGCAGCAGCAGCCGTGTTCCGGGTTCGAGTGTGCGCAGCGGGCGAGCGGGCCGAGTCAGGGCGGCGAGGTGCAGCTTTTCTGAAAGCAGAGCCTGGGCCGCAGGTTCGGAGCAGGAAGCGGCTCCGGAGATGGGACTCGGCTATAAATATCGGCGCGTTTCCTTTGGCAAATCAGTCTCCAACCTGGACGTGCTGGGTTTATTTCCAGAAATGGTCGTTGACTCTCACTTTAAAAAAAAACTTAAGCCGACAAAAGGTACAATTTATGGAGTAATTAATACTCCTTGGCCTCCCCGTATTTTGTCAATGCGGTTACTGATTCTTAAGTAAAGTTCGGGATTAAAATAATCCATGTAATGACTTCTGCCTTTAGTGGTTGTAATGTATTTTAAATGTTTACTTAGCAATTTAAAACTTTCAGTTGGCGTTAAACTTAGAGTGGTAATGTTTCGATAAATTATCAACTGTATATTGTTTTACTGATTACATGTAAATACTCACTTACATTTTTGAGCATTACTACACTTACTACATATCAAATGAATTTATACAATTTTCTAACAGTATTTATAATGGATCCTTTAGGAAGGATCCATTGCCTCTGAATCCTTTAGAAAGATAAAAGCAAAAAATATATATTGGTGTTTAATAAAGAAACTCAAAACGGGCCTAAAAAAGTCACTCTAACTTTCCCCCTCAAATAACGAGATTATGTTTCCTTTTTACCTTCGGTTTTAGTTCTTTCCAGGCCTTGAAGATGTCGCGAGCTGCTGCCATTCTAACCCTCCCCTGTATGTCCCGTGCCTCTTACTTTCTCGCCGCTTTTAATATTTTCTCTTTCTCCCTGGATCTAAGCGATTCGATTCTGATGTGTGTGTCGTTTTCTTGTTTCTTGTGTTTGGGGTTTGTTACGCTTCTTGAATCTTTGGGTTTGTTTTTGGAGAATTCTCAGCCCTTCCCCCCCCCACCCACCCCCCCAATATTTTTCTGCTCCTCTTTCTCTCTTTTCCTTCAGGGACTGTTGGACGCGTTGATGTTTTCCCACAGTTTAGTGGCCTGCCCTCCCTCCCTCCCCCCCTGCCCGCCCTCCCTCCCTCCCTCCCTCCCTTCTGTTTGTTACGTTTTAGGTAGGTGAGTTGCTGTGTCTGTGTCTTCAATCTCACCACTCTTCTTTTGCAGTGTCTTATCTGCCTTCAGTCCCATCTAGTGTAGTTTTTATGCCCCACATTGTGGTTTTCAGTTCCGGAAGCCGGGGTTGGTCGCTTTCATATCTCGTCTCCGCCTCTGATTACCTGCTTGCTCCGTGCCCAGCTTCTGGAGCGGGTGGAGTGTCTCCGAATGCCCATGGCTGTCACTACCGTTATCCATGTCATTCTTCTGGACCAGTTTTGATTGATTTTTCTCCCCATTTTTTCTTCTTCTTTGCATGCCTGATTTAAAAAAAAAAAATTTTTTTTTGTTGCCAGAAATTGTGGATTTTACCGTGTTGGTTATTGCATATTTTTATAGTTACTAAAATGTTTTTGAACAAAATTTTGGGATATAGTGCAGTTCCTTGGAAAAGGTTTAATTGGGGGGGGGGGGTGTCTTGTTTTTAAGATTTGTTAAGTGGGCCCCAAGTATCTTTTGTCTGAGTTTTCATTTTTTCCTCCGTGAGAAGTAAGACCGTTGTTAGTCAATCTAATCGGTGTCCTGTGGATTGTGACATGTCCCTCCCTCGCTGCTGGCTCCTCCCGGGTGAGCGCAGACACTGCTCTCTGTGGACTCCCGGTGGCTCTTTTCCCAGTTTTGGTCTGCTTACTAGATTTCCCCCTCAAATTTGCAAATAAATATCATTAGTGACAGATGTACAATAGAGGGGAAAAAATCAAGAAAATTTAGGAGTTTTGGAGGATCCTTACCTGCTGGGCCACCCGTAAATCTGAGTGCTTATGTTTACTCTTACCCAGTGTCCTTTGGGAGGTTGTTTGTAGATATTTTAAAAGTTTTTAAATGCATTTGCTTAAGAGAGCTTGGTCAGCACGTCTTCGTTGACTCCTTACTGCCTTGTTACTGTTACAGGGTACAGCGTGTGCTTGGCGTGAACTGTCCGGGTGACCCTCATCATGAACCGTGCTTTTAGCAGAAAGAAAGGTGAGTGTGCCCGGCTCCAGGCCCTGGGTCAGTTCAGTATGAATCCCGTGAAAGTCAAAGCGTGACATGTGCCCCCGTTCCTCCCTGTTCTCAACCCGGGGGGTTCCAGGGTGACGTGGGATGGAGCACACGCATTTGCAGACATTGCCAGGCAACCCTTTTTGGTTGTCACCCTGGTGCAAGAGTGGAGTTGCTTACTGTACCCGGTCCACCGTGCATCGGTGAGGGCAAGCTCTCTGTGGCGTGAGATTGCGAAAAATACAAGGCTCGGAAACTACTTCCGACTTCACCTGACGTGGGCATGTCCCCCTGAATTCTCTGGGTTTACATAAGCTTACCTTGATTTGATTTCACTCCTGTATGTCTCATGTATGTGTATGCGTGTGAGTATGCTTTGCTTTTTTTTTTTTTTAAATCCTCCCCTGAGGATATGTTTAGAGCGAGGAAGGGGGAGAAAGAGAGACACATCCATGGGAGAGAGAAACATCAACTGGCTACTTCCCATAAGGGCCTCGACCAGAGATCGAACCCATAACCCAGCTGTGTGCCCTGACTGCAATGGAACCTGCAGCCTCGTCGGTGCACGGGACGAAGCTCCAACCAACCGAGGCACGGGGTGGGGCTGCTCCCCTTTATGTTGAACAGTGAGTGTGTGAGGACCGACGATCCGCGAATCGGTAGCAATGAGACCAAAGTAAGTTTGGTATTCATTGTATGGTAGGGATTTAAAATAAATACAAATAATGTAATCAAATGATCCGAACTGGAATGCCAGAAACGGTGTCATTTACATGTGAAGGGGAGGAAAACATGGGGTTTACCAGCTGTGAGGCACTCGCAGGGAAGGCAGAACGCTCCGTTAGTTTTACCTCGTTCGGGGCGGGGGGAGGGTCGAATAACGCATCCTGGTGGGTGGAAATGGCTGAGGAATAAAGTCAGCGGCCGGGATCCCAGTGCCAGTGGATTTTCTAACGTGTGACTAGTGACGGTTCTGTTCCACTCCACGCTGCTGGGAACACGTTTTATAAAAATACCTTTGTATGGCCTTCAGAGAGGAAGGGAGAGGGGGAGAGAGAGAGACATCAACGATGAGACTCATTGATGGGCTGCCTCCTGCACACCCCCTGTGGGGGGATCAAGCCTGCAACCTGGGCATGTGCCCTGACCGGGAGAGGAACCTGGGACCCTTCAGTCTGCACGCCAACACTGCCCACTGAGCCACACCAGCCAGAGTGGGAACAGTGTGTTTGCAGAGTTGATTGACACCTGGGACCTGCCCAGAGGAGAAGGGCTGGGGTGACTAGTAGGGTCCAGCCACGCGGCAGGGAGCCTGGCTGAGGACCTGGGCGTGGGTATGGGACCTGCCTTTCCGTGTTTGAAAGGCTGTCGTTTGTCTTGAGACCAAGTTTGATGAAGGACAGATAGCAATAACTGATGTGGTCGTTGGTGTAATTAGGAAACCATTTCAACAGAGTTGTGCAAAAAAAAAATAACGGGGTCGCTGCAAGCACCGGCTTTGGTGAGGGCCGCCGATGGGCTCACCGGGACGTGTGTGATGGACCCGTGTGCTCCGCGGGGAGTCGGGTGGTGTGGGCTGTCAGGCACTTCTCGATCCTGGGGCGCTAGGAAATGATCATCTTATTTTCTCTTGATAAGGCTAAGGCTAAAAGACATTTATTGTGGTCTGTAGCTTGCTTCTGATTTAAAGCATACACCAAAAGTAAAATAACGTTTCTTATTTCCTTTACTAGTAAAACAATACCTACAAATAATTCTGTGGCAATACCGTAATAAAGCCTTATACCTCAGTTCATTACTGTAATCACGCTGTCGTAAACACAAAGCAAAACAAAAAAACCTCCTGGACCTTCTCTTTCTATTTGCTTGCAATTCCCTTTCCCGTGGTTTTGTTCATTTGTTTATTGTAAATATATTCTTATTGATTTCCGAGAGGAAGGGAGAGGAGAAAGATGGTGAGAGAGAATCCTTGATGGGTTGCCTCCTGCACGCCCCCCACTGGGGGTCAAGCCCACAACCCGGGCATTGCCTATTTGGTCTCATTTGAAGACTGTGGGCATATAACCACAAGGAACATTCATGTGACTTAGAGAATCCTGAGGCTGAAATCCTTACTTCCTACTTTGTTTCGTTCTCTTCACGTTTCCTTTTATTCCTCGTTTTGTCAGGTCTCGGGTTAAATACACGTAGGCAGTGACTGGTCGGTATTTTACTCTAATTCCAAGTTAGCACGATGCGGGCGTCCCCCGGCGGCTCACCCGTCACGTGGGAATGTCTCAGGCGCGGAGGCTGTTAGAGGAAACCTCTCAGCGCCGCTGCTCCCAGTTCCCACCCAGACGGCTGTGTGCTTGCATCGGAGGTGGAGTTGGAGAACTGGAATTGTGCGAGGGAATCCATGTGTTATGCTGACGATTGGGAGTTGAAGGACAGCCCCAGAGAATACAAGATCTGCTTCATCTGTCTGATGACTAGCACCAGCACGCAGTGTGTCTCTGTCTGACGAGTAGCCACAGCACGCAGTGTGTCTCTGTCTGACGGTAGCACCAGCACGCAGTGTGTCTCTGTCCGATGACTAGCACCAGCACGCAGTGTGTCTCTTTCCAATGACTAGCACCATCACGTGGTGTGTATCTGTCTGACGAGTAGCACCAGCATGCAGTGTGTATCTGTCTGACAGTAGCACCAGCACGCAGTGTGTCTCTTTCCAATGACTAGCACCATCACGCAGTGTGTCTCTTTCTGATGAGTAGCACCAGCATGCAGAGCCTCTGTCCGATGACTAGCACCAGCACACAGTGTGTCTCTTTCCGATGAGTAGCACCAGCATGCAGTGTGTCTCTTTCCGACGAGTAGCACCAGCACGCAGTGTCTCTGACTGACTAGCACCAGCACGCAGTGTGTCTCTGTCCGATGACTAGCACCAGCACGCAGTGTGTCTCTTTCCCATGACTAGCACCAGCACGCAGTGTGTCTCTTTCCGACGAGTAGCACCAGCACGCAGTGTGTCTCTGATGACTAGCACCAGCACTCAGTGTGTCTCTTTCCGACGAGTAGCACCAGCACGCAATGTGTCTCTTTCTGATGAATAGCACCAGCACGCAGTGTCTCTGACTGACTAGCACCAGCACGCAGTGTGTCTCTGTCCGATGACTAGCACCAGCACGCAGTGTGTCTCTTTCCCATGACTAGCACCAGCACGCAGTGTGTCTCTGTCTGATGACTAGCACCAGCACGCAGTGTGTCTCTTTCCCATGACTAGCACCAGCATGCAGTGTCTCTGTCTGACAGTAGCACCAGCACGCAGTGTATCTCTGTCCGATGAATAGCACCAGCACGCAGTGTGTCCTGTGCTCTAGCACAGCCAGGCGGTCCCTGTGGCTGAGCTCCCCGCACGGCTCACGGCTGTCAGTCCCCTAGCCACAGCCTTGCCGGGTCACCTCGTGCTGCTCCGAAGCCTGGGGAACAGGCTGCTGCCCTGAACTCCCGCATCATGCTTTCCTCTCGAACCCATCACCCGCCTCGGGGTTGGCTCTCCGGGTGGGCGAGCTGGCACGCGCTGATTTGTGTCCAGACCCTGCTGGTGCTGGGGCTGCTCCTGGTGCTGCTGAGAGAGACCGAGTGCGTCCTTCAGCACCGTCGTTTCTCGTTCTGTCAGAACCAGTCCCGCTTCCTAGTCATTGGTCACATTTTACCAAACGTGTTTGCTTTGTAACTCCTTTCCTCACGCTAGCTTTCTGTCTGAATTTCTAAAATCAAATCTTATTTATTACACAAAAATGAGTACTTTAATAAGAAAGCACACACATATAGCATGTGAACAAATGTGATTAAATAATTAACCAATTACACTTTATTTCCCCTAACACTTAACATCCTGGTGAGTAGATACACTCCTAGTTCACAGCCTTAGGATTCAGTAGTTAAGTATTATTTCTCTTTAGATCCACTCACATGCATGCTTTCATTCAACAACATTTATTTTGACTAAATGTTAATATTTTTTGCTTTTTGCTCATTTATGCATCCCGCAAAATATTTGGGTTGATATGTGGAATATATAAAGTTTAAAAATGGAATGAAAAGTATATTTTATATTTCTATCAAGAATATGCAACCCAAATTAGTTTCAGTGTCTTCTATCCTTTCAGCTACTTTTATTTCTGATGTTCTATTACTCTAAAACATTTCAAATTAAGATTATTTATATAAAAAAAGCTGGTAGTAGATTCACAATTCATGTTTCTGCAAGCTTAGATTAAAAATTCATCCTAATGTTATATTGATTTCTAAATGGACCTCGTGGGTTGACTTATTTCTGTTTTATATAAATGCAGTTATTGATTAATATTAAAATTTCCCTTTTTAAAATTGTTCATTCTTTGCTAAATAATGAGTAAAGAGAAAATGACTTTTTTTTATTAGAGAACTAAGAAACATAACCTGTAATTTATGAGAGTAAAATGAGAGCGTTATCACAAAATTAATCACATAATCGGTGTAATTACTCATCGCCCTGGGCGCAGTAACAGTTGCATTATTTGAAAAGCCGGGACCTTTAGATCAGGAAAGGATGCTGTAATCACTTTCCCTCGCTTTGTCTTGCGTCTGCCTGGCGACGGGAGAGGCTCTCCCACAGCAGAACCCTCACTTGTGCTACCGCGCGAATGACCCCCGCAGGACCTGTGATGGAAGTTAACACTGTGTGTTCTTCGTTGCAGACAAAACATGGATGCATACCCCTGAAGCTTTGTCAAAACACTACATTCCCTACAATGCCAAGGTAAAGTAGTGCCTGTGATATGGCCGGATTTCACTCGTTATGTATCTATGATGACAGGAGCGATTCCTGGTTGACCTTAAGAAAGTTTGTTTATGCATTGGTATATGACCCCTGAGAAAAGTTTGCATAAATAAATCATTTTGTAGGATATAGTGTAGGAAAGTTATTTTTCTCTCCAAATCAGTGAATTTTTTTTTTTTAAAAGAGGTGCCCTTTACAATTCTCTGTTTACGTGATGCGTGTGTTGTCTTGAAATGATTTGTTACACATCAGAATGTTGCGTTACACAGGAAAATGTAAAAACTAACCCGGGTATGAGGGAAATGAGCTGCAATTTTAATGAATGTAATTTTTCATGCCAGAAAGGGGACAAACAAAGCTTAAACCAGTAAGGAAAAAAAAAAGTCATTTTTTGGTGACGCTTTTGTTCAGTTGCTGCATTTTAATAAAGAGAAACAACCTATCCTCCATGTCTTCAAAGATTCGATTCGTTGTTGTTGGAAAACTGGAGGAATGAATGCAATGCACGGAATGGTCTTTACAGAAAGGTGTTACTGCCCGGCCGGTGTGCTCAGTGGTGAGCGTCAGCGTGTGACCCAGGAGGTTGCCGGTTTGATTCCCGGTCAGGGCACGTGCCCAGGTTGAGGGCTCGAGGGCTTGATCCCCGGTAGTAGGTGTGCAGGGGGGCAGCCGATCCATGATCCTCTCTCATCGATGTCTCTCCCTCTGTCCCTCTCCCTCTCTCTTTAAAACTTGTAAAACCGTATTTTTTTTAAAAAGGTATTATTTTGGTGTTAGTGAGCACCAAACCTGAAATAGGTTTCAGAGGAATCTATTTGGAAGAGACAGAAATGAATTGAAGAACTGAGTTTGGGAGTGTGAGAGTGTGTCAGACTCGAGTAACTCACCCGTGGGGACAGTGTGGGGAAGACAGAAAGTGATAAAATTATTTTCATAGGAGAATTGAAGAGTTTGCGGGTTAGTAGACCGTGTGCTGGGATAGAATGAGATTGGGTAGGAGGCATTATTTCAGGAAAACCGTTTTTAAAAATTCATGGGACAGAAAGTCGATGGGGCTTAATGGGGACGCTCTGGAGGGCTGGCCCGGGTGTGAGTCAGCAGAGGCCGCATTTAAAAGGCCGCCCAGACGCCCCAGAGCTGCTCCCCAACAGTGAATTTGCAGAGTGAAGCAACTATGGCTTTTTGCTGACTTGGCAGGAAAAAAAAAAAGCTTTAAAATATTTTCTCTGTAAAACCAATACACTTGAAATCACTGTCCTGCTTATGAATGGCCCTGTATGTTCACGCAAGGGTTGGATTGCCATGACTTGGGGTGGAAAGCTGAGTTAACTGACTGGGGAAACTAAGTTAGTAGGACCTTCTTCGCCCACAGACAGTCTGTATCAGCCCTGGAGAAACTGTATGAAAAGCACCTAGGGAATGATCCAAAAAACCACCGCCGTTGTAAGGTGCATGCTCTATTGTATTCTGACACGATTACTGATGTAGGTAGAATTCTGTCCTTCAAGGGAAGCTAACCACAGATTACACCTTTTTATAAAAGATCGAAATGTCTCATGTTGAAAAAGAGGTTTCTATAGGGCTGAAAGGTTCCAATTAGAACTCCCTTTTAAAAAATACATATTTTTATTGACTCCAGAGAGGAAGGGAGAGGGAGAGAGAGATCCAAACATCAACGATGAGAAAGAATCATGGATCGGCTGGCTCCTGCACGCCCCACACTGGGGATCGAGCCCGCAACTCAGGCCTGTGCCCTGACCGGGCATCGACCCTGGGACCCTTCAGTCTGCAGGCCAGTGCTCCATCCACCGACCCACACCAGCCGGGGCCCGTTAGAACTACCTTTAACTGGAACTCTGGGTCCCTGCGACCGTGGAGATCCGCTAGCCCGTAAGAAGAAGTTGCCTGTGCTAATACAGGTGTGTGACAGCTGTGCGGCACCTACTTTGAGTTTTCAGCAACGGCCTCCTCGTGGAGCAAGGTGCCAGCGCGTGGGCCTCCGTCGTCTTAAAGCCACAGAGAGAAATACAGGGACTGGATGCGAACCTTTGTGAGCCGTCAGGACGTCTTACAGGAAGAAGTTAATGAGGGGAGAACGTTACATTACTACATTATGTGGCCTAATGAGTCATGGCTAAGCGAAGTTGTATCATCACAAGATCGTGTTACTCACGCTTCTCGGATTATTTTTGGTGCCCGTTGATCCAGTACCCGTCAGTGGAGTGTTCATGCCGGCTTACGAATTAGGGGAAGAAAGTTTGGATCTCAGAAATAAAGCGATCTACAGCCGGGCCAAGACCTTCACGTCGGGCAGCGGACGGTCCGTGGGAGCCAGGAGCGGGACGCGTGCCCGGGCGACCCCGGGGGCCCGGCGTCCAGTTCACAAGCCGCTTTAGAGCGGCGGGCGCCGACCTGCGGTATCTCAGGAACGGCACGGGCCTCGCGGCCCACACAGCCCACGGAGCACCGGTTGGCCACTGCCGCTGTAGGGCAGCTTCGCGGAGCGGCGGGCGGGCGGGCGGGCAGGCGGGCAGGCGTGTGTGCCGGGCGTGCCGGGCATGCCAGTTGCAGTTTCAGTGGCTCCTTTCATTGCTGAGCACGGAGGCCGGTTCATCCGGAGGCTCGGGAACCACTTCGAAAAGCGCATGGTGTCGGGAGCCTTCACGCCCTTCCTCCCAGATCCTAGAACGCGCCTTTCGTGGCGCTGATGCGTGCCGCTCTCATCCGTCCCGAATGCTTAACGCGAAAGCAGGAGCCTCTGCTTTGAACATACCCGTCATGTCCTCCAGTTAATCGCCCCCATCCAGTGCCAGCACTTGGCACCTGTGACGTTAGGGACTGCCCCTGGGCGTGCCAGGGCCACGCTGGCTCACTTTAAATTTCCTTTTAAATAGGAAATTAATGCTAGAAAATGTTCATTCCCCACTACCTTTCCTGGAGTGGGAAGCTGTATGCGATTTCATGCAAAACAAGGTGAAAACAAACAAGAGCAGTCATGACTGGAACTGCCTGCAATTGTGGGAACAAACTCCTGTGTTCAAGGTCTGGCACCGTCTCGGGAGGGGCTGTGGTCTCGGGGACAGGTGTGGGCCGGGAGGCAGGTGGGCAGGGGGGCAGGCGAACAGGCAGGCAGGGGGGCAGGGAGACAGGCAAGGGGGCAGGCGGGCAGGGGGGCAGGAGTGCAGGCAGGCAGGGGGGCAGGTGGGCAGGCGGGCAGGGGGGCAGGTGGGCAGGGAGACAGGCGGACAGGAGTGCAGGTAGGCAGGGGGCAGGCGGGCAGGGGGGCAGGAGTGCAGGCAGGCAGGGGGGCAGGCGGGCAGGGGGGCAGGTGGGCAGGGAGACAGGTGGGCAGGCGGGCAGGAGGGCAGGCGGGCAGGGGGGCAGGAGTGCAGGCAGGCAGGGGGGCAGGTGGGCAGGCGGGCAGGGAGACAGGCGGACAGGAGGGCAGGCGTGCAGGTGGCAGGCGGGCAGGGGGGCAGGGGGGCAGGGAGACAGGAGGACAGGCGGGCAGGAGGGCAGGCGGGCAGGGGGGCAGGAGTGCAGGCAGGCAGGTGGGCAGGGGGGCAGGCGGGCAGGTGGGCAGGCAGGCAGGTGGGCAGGGGGGCAGGTGGGCATGCGGGCAGGGGGGCAGGGAGACAGGCGGACAGGAGGGCAGGCGTGCAGGAGGCAGCCAGTCCATGATTCTCTCTCATCATGGATGTTTCTCTCTGTCCTCCCCTCTCCCTTCCTCTCTGAGACCAATAAAAATATATTTAAGGGGGGGGGGTGGGAAGAGAGGGGGGCGGGAACCTGCGCGTTGACGCACTGTCCTTGGGAAGCTTGGGGCAGATGGCGTTTCCGTTGTTTCGGAGACACAGGCCGTGAAAGAAGTGGGACCCCCAGGTCACGTCTCCCCATCTGCAGCGTCTGCTTCGCACCCGGCCTGTCCGGTAGGACGC
Organism: Corynorhinus townsendii; assembly: GCA_026230045.1. Lineage (NCBI taxonomy): Eukaryota > Metazoa > Chordata > Mammalia > Chiroptera > Vespertilionidae > Corynorhinus > Corynorhinus townsendii. The sequence continues at coordinate 1,946,219 of JAPDVU010000005.1, forward strand.
TGAGAATGAGCACCATCCAGTGGCTGTGGCTCCGATCCTCCGCTCTGGCTGCCGGCCGGGCAGTGAGCACCCAGCGCCCCCACAGCGAGGCGTGAGGGGCCCCGAGAGCGGCGCAGGGTCTGAACGTTCCCCGTGGGCGCTGCCCGGGGACCTGCACCTGGTGCCCAGGTCTTCGGAGGACACGGGCTGTGCTGAGCGGCCTCCCCCTCCCTCCCCCCGGCGGCGGGAGCACTCCTGGAGCGGCCGGGGGCTTGCACCGCCAGGGCGGGCCCCTCGCAGCGGGGTTTCCTGAGGGTCCTTCTGGGACCCCCAGCACGTGATGCCATCAACTTCATTCCGCCGTTGGTTCTGGGAGAACCCGGCCTTCTCCGTGTCCTCTCCCATGCTCCCTCCCCATCTCAGCTTTTCTTGTCCCGAGTTCACAGCTTCTCATCGGCCCCTTTCCAGCAGCCCGGGGGAGGGCCAGGCTGGCCGTGGCCTGTGCTGCTGTAGTGACCACCCCCAGCGCTCCCCACGGCGGGGGCTTGTCAGGCACCTGCCTGCCTCCACCCTGTGTCAGGCCTCCGCAGAGACAGGGCCATGACGGCTCTCTTTTTAACAATACGTTTGGCCCTGGCCGGTGTGGCTCAGTGGATAGAGCATTAGCCTGCGGACCGAAAGGTCCCGGATTCGATTCCGGTCAAGGGCATGTGCCTTGGGGTTGCAGGCACATCCCCAGTAGGAGGTGTGCAGGAGGCAGCTGATGGATGTTTCTAACTCTCTCTCCGTTTCCCTTCCTCTCTGTAAAAAGTCAATAAAACATATTTAAAAAAATAAAAATAAAAATACATTTGTTTTCGTTGACTTCAGAGAGGACGGGAGAGGGGAGAGGAGCATCAGCGATGAGAGGGAGTCAGGGACCGCTGCCTGCTGCCCGCCCCACGCTGGGGATGGAGCCCGCAGCCTGGGCCTGCGCCCTGGCCGGAATGACCCCTGACCTCCCGCTCCTAGGCCCACACTCAGCCTGGGCCAGGCTACCCAACTCCTTATAGCCTGCCCGGCTTCGCGTCCCCTGGGCCCCGTTTTAGAAGTAAGGAATCCCGTTAGCGGAAGGGGGAGGCCTGCCCGCGATCAGACCCAGCGCTCAGAGCCCAGCTCCCCCTCAGGCCCCGCGGCGCACCCGCCAGGGCAGAGTCCGAGTCCGGAGAGAAGGCCTCCGGGAGACCCTGTGCCGTGAGCAAGGACCACCCTGTCGCCCTGCTGATGGCGTCCTCTCCTGATGAGCAGGTGTAGCAGTTTACGCCTGAGAGCTGCCAGGACGGACAGGAGCCGCGCGCTTTGTCACCGCCTCCTTCCGGACCTTGCCGGCCCCAGGCCCACTGCAGATCCGGCCTTGGGCTCCTCCTGCTGCCTCCTGGGCACCGCGCTTGCAGGAGCCACACTCCCCAGCCGTCCTCAGCCTGTCACCGTCCCTGTCCTCGGAGACGCCGGCTCCACGGCCCATCCCCGGCACAGGCTGCCGCTCTGTTTAGCCCCGGTGCTGAGGGAGCCTCGGCCGGCGGGAAGGCTGCGGGAGCTGGGAGGAGGGGAGATAGCAGGGAGCAGCGGGGTCACACAGGCCAGGGCCATGGGGAAGAGGGGGAGAGAGCCAGGGGAGGAGGGAGAGGGCCAGGGGGAGGAGGGGGAGAGGGTCAGGGGGAGGAGGGGGAGAGGGCCAGGGGGAGGAGAGAAAGAGGGCCAGGGGGAGGAGGGGGAGAGGGCCAGGGGGTGGAGGGGGAGAGGGCCGGGGGAGGAGGGAGAGGGTCGGGGGAGGAGGGAGAGGGTCGGGGGAGGAGGGAGAGCGGGAAGGCACGTCTGATGCCCTGGCAGGAGGTGCTCCCTCAGCATCTAATGTCGTGGTCACCCCATGGCTGGCCACGTAATTCTTTTTCCTTTTTTAAATGTGTTTTTATTGGTTTCAGAGAGGAAGGGAGAGAGAGAGAGAGAAACATGAACGATAAGAGAGAATCATGATTGGCTGCCTCCTGCAGGCCCCACGCTGGGGATCCAGCCCACAACCCGGGCCTGGGCCCTGACGGGAATCGAACCCTGACCTCCTGGTTCCTAGGTGGACGCTCAGCCCCTGAGCCACGCCGGGCGGGCCGGGCCATGCTTCATGGAAGATGACCTGTGCGCTTAGAACACTTACTTCCGCTTTGTCCGAATGCATTCTGGGCCCCGGGCTCGGCGTTAATAAAAAGGTTCTTGCAGGTTTACTGTTAGAGCCACGCACGGACAATGCCGGAGGCGTTGCTCAGGTGCGTGAGCTCCTGTCTGTGATTTCGCTGCATGTGGGGTTGGGCGGTGATTCTCTTCCTCACGGCGCAGACGCCTGCCTGCGATTTGGAAATTGGACGCGGGGTCCCTGCTGCTTCCACTGGCCTTGACTGAGGAGCTGCACTCTACGGGGGCGAGGCCTGGGGGCGGCTTCTCCGTTAGAAACCCCTCCTGCCCGTGCCTGAGGGCACCGGCCCACCTACGGCCCCACGAGTCTCCCCAAGCGGGTAATGCGGCATCGTGTCCGCTTTGCCGGGACCGTACAGTGTCCAGTTCTACTAATACACATGCATGTAAGCGAATTCTCGGGAATCTACGCGCCCCTGTATCCTGACGCTCTGCATTTAAATGTATGTCAGCGTGTACTTAACAAAATAATTAAAACGCTGAAAGATATTTATCAGAATTTGCCCAACACATCTCCCTAACAATTACCGCCTGGATCTGGAAGCGCAGACTATCTCACAGCAATGCCCACAGCGGGAACAGGCGCCCCTCCTACCCTCCCTCCGTGCTGTGGCGGGAACGTGGTGCTCTGACTTTGCACGTTAACCACGGGCGCGCTCCCCCAGGGCCCGGGCGTAGCTCTGTGGTTGAGCGTGGACTATGAAGCCGGGAGGTTCGATTCCTGGTCAGGGCACAGGCCCAGGGTTACTGCGGCCTCGATCCCCAGCAGGGGGCGTGCAGGAGGCAACTGGTCAGTGATTCTCTCTCCTCATGGATGTTTCTCTCTCTCTCCCTCCCCCTTTCTGAAACCAATAAAAATACGTTTAAAGTTAAAGAGAGAGAGGGAGGGACAGCTCCCACAGGAACGCGCCGTGTGACAAGGAAATTGACAAGATGTCAGGGTGCGTACGCTTGCGGCTGGGGAAGCCTGGCCCTGGGCGCTCCCAGGGGCTCCCAGCAGCAGGCGGAGCGGCGGGAGGCGGGCTTGTCCCCGGGGCCCAGTAGAGCAGGCGGGAGCTGCGTGTGTCCTCTATGCCCCGCAGTGCCCCCGAGTGCATGCCGCGCCCCCCCCCCTCCCCCCCCCGTTACTTCCCGGCCGAGGGACTTCAATGCTGACGTCGCAATGCTTAGACAGTCATTTCCACAGGAGAACGTGAAGGCCAGATTAGTCACTGTTTTATCTCATTCTGCTGGACAGCCAGCGATGGATATTTCCCCAAAGCACTTGAGAATAACAGAGGCGCCGATGGGTGGCAGTGAGGTGAATAATAGCCGTGAAGCTGATTTTCACAGTCATGGTTATTATAGACCAGCGGTCGGCAAACTCATTAGTCAACAGAGCCAAGTATCAACAGCACCACGATGGACATTTCTTTGGAGAGCCACGTTTTTTAGACTTAAACTATCTAGGTAGGTCCGTGGTTATTAACGTAATTAGGGCACTCCTGCGCTGGCCTTTGCTGAAACCTCAAGGAGCCAAAGAGCCGCGTGTGGCCCGCGAGCCGCAGTGTGCCGACCACGGCTGTAGGAGAAAGCGAGCGGGCTCCTCCAAGTCCACGCCCTATCCGCGCCCCGGCCAGTGAGCCGCCCGAGTGACCCTGTATGTTGCGTGTGAAGCCCCACCATGCCGATGACACGCTTCACCTTTCTGTCACCTTGTCAGCCGTCCGCCACAGCGGTAACCCGCCCTCTTCTTGCTGCTGCCGCTGAAGGGCGGTCGCCGAGGTAATGACCCGCCTCTATGCCAGGGCTCTGATCGCCATCCAGATGCCTTTGGGGACTTGGTGGGGTCGTCGCTGAATCGTCAGATGAGCACGTGGGCTGTGTAGGTTGCGGGAGGAGCTATGTCTGGGTCCCGGGGACTCCAGGTCACGCCCCAGCACACCCCCTTGTCCTCCCCTCTCCTCTGAGCCTCGCGGCTGCTCTTCTGAGGACACAGCCACCCCCTGCCTGTCCCCGCTTTGAGCTTGTGCCACGCGAGGTGGGGGTGTTCTCCTCACAGCTCCCCCCACAGCCTCCGGCCCGGCAGGGTCAGTGTCCTTTCTCCCTGGGCTCTCCCAGCTGGAGCCTCATGCTAGCACACGGTGCCACTCCCTCCTCGCCTCACCCAGGTACCCTGACCATCCCCACCCGCCTCGTGCCTCCGGTGCTTCCGCGCCGGCTTTCCGGTGACCCTTCCCCGCAGTGAGTGCGCGCTCGGAAGCTGTTAGAATGCCGGTGGTCATCGCGGGAGCCGCGGCTCTGTGAGGTGCCGATGTCTCTGCCAAACACGGGCCAGCAAATAGACGTCTCATGCTCAGCCTTTGGCTTCGGCCCGTCATGGACGCGCCCACTGAGAGCCGGTGTGCCCGCGGTCAGTGCACAGGCCTGTTCGTATAGGATATCATGACCAATGGGTGAAATACTTAGGCCCAAGTCAATACCTTTACCTATCCATTGAATTGGGGGCATAGAGGTTAGGGGCATCGGCATCACTTTTATGATCCATTTCCTGGGTGCTGGGCCGTGACCTTCACACACTGGGTCCTCTAACAGGGCAAGTTCCAGCCTTGAGCTAGTTGACAGCCGCGGACCAGGGAGGTGCCTGCTTGCTGCAGACGCATGGACCCGCTACTAGTGCCTTACAGTTGACTGACTGCGGGACCTCACCAATGACATCACCCTGCCCTCCAGAGCACACGGACACCACTTAACTTAAAAGCAGAGCTGCCGTTATTTACTCTGCTAGAGGCCCGAGGCACGAAAATTCACGCAAGACTAGGCCTTCCTTCCCCCAGCTGCCGGCAGCGGCTGCCCTCCGGCACCCGGGACCCCGGCTGGCTTTTCCCCGGGCCACCCACAGGCACCCGGGACCCCGGCTGGCTTTCCCTGGGCCACCCACAGGCACCCGGGACCCTGGCTGGCTTTCCCTGGGCCACCCACAGGCACCCGGGACCCCAGCTGGCTTTTCCCCGGGCCACCCACAGGCACCCGGGACCCCGGCTGGCTTTCCCTGGGCCACCCACAGGCACCCGGGACCCCGGCTGGCTTCCCGCTGGCCCCGGCTTCGTCCGGAATGATGTCTGGAATGTGTCCGGTCTAATTAGCATGTTGCCGTTTTATTATTATAGATTTAGTTGAGAAGAGAAGTTTCTGGAATTAGAACATTTGTAATATCCTCAGCACCTAATACATCTTTAACACAATGTTCCCTACCAAATTCCGTCTCTGACATCTGGCAAATAGGACCCTCTTTATTTACGGCTTTTGACTTTTTATAAACTACAGGGTGATGGGTATATTTGCTAAGATATGCATGCATTCCACCATCCGTTTAAATTTCAGATGGCCACTTACTCAATTCCTGGAGTTCGGACGGGACATCGGAATAACTGGGATAATCAGCACGACCAACACCCTTTCCTTTTCCCTTGGCATTGATAGAATTCCGAAGTAGTGAATGAAAGCCAGAAACTAACTGATTCTAGTTGTTTCCTCTAATAGGCCTGGAGCCTGTAGAATGGGACAATTTCATTTCACGGGGACTCTGGCTTTTCCTATACCCCAGGGTTCGTTCTCCTAGCTGATTAAGTGAGACAAATCTATGAAATGCGGATTCACTGGCTACCACGCTCTGCGCTGAATAATGATCTGGTTATCTCAAACAGCCCTCACAATGAGTCTTCTTAGAAGTCGCTTCTGCTCTTTATAGAGAGAGACCGGTTTGGGATATAAAGTAAATTAACCCAAACAGCTTAGTAACAGCAGAGCCAGTATTTAAATACGAATCTCCATGCATTTGTAGATTCCCCTTAAGCACTATCTTACTCTATAGGGCAAAGGTTGCCTCCTCATTCAGTAAATAGCTAATCTTTAGGACCGTAAGAATGGACAAAAATAAAGCCGGGTGCCCTAGCTGGTTTGGCTCAGTGGGTAGAGCGTCGGCCTGCGGACTGAAGGGTCCCGGGTTCGATTCCAGTCAAGGGCACCTACCTCAGTGCAGACTCCTCCCCAGCCCGGGCCCTGGTCGGGGCGCGTGCAGGAGGCAACCTATCGATGAGTCTCTCTGTCATGGATGTTCCTCTGTCTCTCCCTCTCTTCCGCGCTCCCTGAGACCAAGGGAAAGGGTCCTAGGTGAGGATGAACAGATAAGTCACTAAACGCAGCCCCGGTCTTCGGCGCTTGCCTGCGAGTTGGGTGTCCCGCATCCTGTCGTGCACCTGCTGCGTTGGTGAGGTTGGTGAAGTGCCCCCTGCCCCTCCCCAAAGCTCAGCGCCCGAGGAGAGGAGGGGTGCCCCTGAGCTGCTGCTCCTCCTAGAGGGGACCGCGGCAGGAGCCAGTGGGACCTGCGTGGAGAGGGCGGGAGAGAGGCCGCTGGCACTCTGCATGCCCTGCCCGTGCCCCCCGCTGGCCTTGCCCCTGAGGCTGCAGAGCCTGTGAGCAGGCCTCCTGGCAGCTGGGCCCCGGGGGCTGAGCGCCTGCAGCTCCAAAGAGACGCCATCGCGGCCACAAACAGCCCTTCCCCGGCCGCCCTCTGCCATGTGCCCGACCCGCAGGGAAGACTCCCCAGCTAACGGGAAGCACGGCGCACGGGGCAGGGCTGCTCCGAGGCGCGGGTGGGTGTCACGGGAGGTGCGGGTGGGTGTCACAGGAGGTGCGGGTGGAAGTCAGTGGAGGCGCGGGTGGGAGTCACGGGAGGTGCGGGTGGAAGTCAGTGGAGGCGCAGGTGGAAGTCAGAGGAGGCGCGGGTGGGTGTCACGGGAGGTGCGGGTGGGAGTCACAGGAGGTGCGGGTGGGTGTCACGGGAGGTGCGGGTGGAAGTCAGTGGAGGCGCGGGTGGGAGTCACAGGAGGTGCGGGTGGGAGTCAGTGGAGGCGCAGGTGGAAGTCAGAGGAGGTGCGGGTGGGAGTCACAGGAGGTGCGGGTGGGTGTCACAGGAGGTGCGGGTGGGAGTCAGTGGAGGCGCGGGTGGGAGTCACAGGAGGTGCGGGTGGGAGTCACAGGAGGTGCGGGTGGGAGTCAGTGGAGGCGCGGGTGGGAGTCACAGGAGGTGCGGGTGGGAGTCACAGGAGGTGCGGGTGGGAGTCAGTGGAGGCGCGGGTGGGTGTCACGGGAGGCGCGGGTGGGAGTCAGAGGAGGCGCGGGTGCCGTAGAGGGAGGCCGCTGGGCCGGGACACATGCTCCAGCCTGATGTCCAGTCGCAGAATCCACGCTTTGGGGGAAAGAAGGCCGCGCGCTCCCTAACTCTCACGCACCGCGGGACCCCCGACGTGCCTGGATGCGCTGCGGTTTTGATATCTATCCTTGCTGAGCCCCGGCAGGAGAGGCCGCTGAGCCTCATGACGCCACGCCATCGTGGTCTTGCCCACATTCACTTACCCAGGCATTTCGGCCTCATCTGTTGCTTTTCAATGGAAATTGAATAACTTCAGGATTGCGTCAGTGGCTGTATTTTCCATTAAGCCCGATAGACAGGAAGTGCAGTGGCGTGCCACAAAGTGCTTCACCAAGACATAGGTTACAAAGGAAGTGGCTGACTTGAAGCTGCAGTCACGTCTATAATGCCGTGTACGTGGGGGAAAGGCTCCCGCCAGACGCCAGTGCTGCGGTGTGAAAGTAACACGTGTAAACACTTGCTGTATTAGTGAGAGGCCTGAGGGTAAATAAAAGTGGACGCAGTTCTTTCTCAGAAAACTAATATACGGCAGCATGCTCCTGTGTACGTGAAGGGGGGTTTTTTATATAGCTTGGAATTAGCACCGCTAATCGGGTTATTACATTTTTAGACGTAGCTCAATGAAGACATGAAGGTCTGTGTTAATACCAGGATTACGCTTTCAAATGGCAGCTGGGAAATCCTCTCCGAAGCTGCCCAGGACTCGGAGGAGATTTATTTTTTTAAAGGCCAAGGGAAATCAAATCAAATCAGCAACTGCGAGGCTTAACACGAACTCATTACACATTACGGTGATGATGAAGAGGTACTGATTAGTGATGGTCGTCTCCAAGTGTTGAAAAACACAAAAATAGTTGTCTTTAAGAAGAAAAAGACAGTGGCTCAGGGGCTGAGCATCGACCGGTGAACCAGGAGGTCAGGGTTCCATTCCCAGTCCGGGCACAGGCCTGGGTGCTGGCTCGATCTCCAGTAGGGGGCGTGCAGGAGGCAGCCGATCCATGATTCCCTCTCATCATTGATGTTTCTCTCTCTCTCCTTCTCCCTTTCTCTCTATAAATGGATAATTTTTTTTTAAGAAAAAGACATGGAATTAAAAAATAAGCTAACTGCCTCACGGGAGGTGGGCAGTAGACGTGAGCGTGCCTGCTGGTCGCGAGCAGGACGAGAGCTGGGGTGCTGGGCACAGGGTAGCGGCTCGCTTTACACGCAGAGTCTCAGGCGCTCAGCTCGCGAGAGAAATCAGCGTGTGAGCTCCCCTCAGCGTCTGGTTGCTGTCAGAGCCTCCCTGAGAGGACTCCACTGACCCCACAAAGCCCCCGCCCCCCAACCCCCACCCCCCACCCTCCCCACCCCCGACCACGGGTCCTTGCCAGCCACCTCCCCCTGCAGGGTGTGGATCCTCTGTGTTGCCCCAGCTGTCACTCAGCCAGGACACCAGCTCCCGGCAGAAACTCCAGCCCCTCAGTAAATGATGCTGTTTCTACAAAATAAGGAAAAATGCAAGCCCGGCCCTTGTGGAAGGGAATGGGTCACACGCCCTGTGTTCCCAGCCTCCCTCGAGGCCCTGGAACTGAGGAGCCAGCTCGCCTGCCGCCTGTGGGCACGTCCCGCGCCTGCCTGCTGCGCCGGGTGCTTCCCCGCCGCCTCTGCTCACGCGCTCCTGCAGGGGCGGGGACAGTCATCCACATCGCACGAAAGAGGAAGCTGCTCTCCGTCTGAGGTGACAGCCATGGCCGTATCGAGGGGCAGAGCCAGGATCGCCCGAAACCCTGTGGCAGGGCTCCACCCGGCCACTGCACAGAGACCTTCGATGGTTCTGTTCATTACGGTGTCCGAGACCCTGCCCAGTGCCTGGCACACAGTAGGTCTTCAATGAGCATCTGTGAACTAACACGGCCTGCTCTGGTGCAGAGCCTGCTCTCCCTGGGCACACAGTAGGTCTTCAATGAGCATCTGTGAACTAGCATGGCCTGCTCTGGTGCAGAGCCTGCTTTCCCTGGGCACACAGTAGGTCTTCAGTGAGCATCTGTGAACTAACACAGCCTGCTCTGGTGCAGAGCCTGCTCTCCCTGGGCACACAGTAGGTCTTCATTGAGCATCTGTGAACTAACATGACCTGCTCTGGTGCAGAGCCTGCTCTCCCTGGGCACACAGTAGGTCTTCATTGAGCATCTGTGAACTAACATGACCTGCTCTGGTGCAGAGCCTGCTCTCCCTGGGCACACAGTAGGTCTCCAATGAGCATCTGTGAACTAATGCAGCCTGCTCTGGTGCAGAGCCTGCTCTCCCTAGGCACACAGTAGGTCTTCAATGAGCATCTGTTACCTAAAAGAAGGCCTGCTTTGGTGCAGAGCCTGCTCTCCCTAGGCACACAGTAGGTCTTCAGTGAGCATCTGTTACCTAAAAGAAGGCCTGCTCTGGTGCAGGGCCTGCTCTCCCTAGGCACACAGTAGGTCTTCAGTGAGCATCTGTGAACTAATACGGCCTGCTCTGGTGCAGAGCCTGCTCTCCCTAGGGCTTCCAAGGCACCTGCAGGAAAGGAGGGAAGAGTATGTCCACAGTCAGGCCTTAAGCCGCCTCCACCTGTTCCAGATCTTGGGGCTTGTTCGTTTGTTCCTTTCTTGGCCTGTCCCTATCTGTGTGGGCCTCTCTACATCTAGGAGATAACCCCCCGGGGACAGGACCCGGCCTGTGCCCTCGCCGTGAGAGCCTGCTCGTGAATGCTGTGTCCAGCAGCCTTCGCAGTGTGACCCCGTCCGTCAGTGACAGCGGGGCAGTTAAAGGAATAGACACGTTTGCGTTTCAGTTCAGGTCAGCAGCCCGCTCTCCTGTTTCACGCAGAAGAGCGGTGCCCAGCCCGAAAGGTACGCCTTCCTCCCTTTGTCACGAAAGGAGGGCAGCAGTGTGAGCGACAGCCTCTGCGCGGGACCCTCCCAGGACACGCACCTGTGCGGTCTTTGCCAAGGGGCTGAGGATCGCAAGCACCCCGACACGTGCAGCCAGGAAACCTCGCTGCGGTGGGATGGCTCCCTGGGAACCTGTCTTGTTGCCGGCTGTGTAGACTGGGCACCAAGGAGGCCCTAGGAGGAGTGGGATGGAAGAGCCCGGGAGAAACACACAGGCCGTCCCTGGTCGTAAAGCAGGGGTAGCGGGGACACCATGGCCAGGTCAGAGATCTGGTCTGTTGGTTCACTGCTGGGTCCCTGGGGCCTGGAACTGCACCGGATGCCTACAGGATGCACAATCAGTACTTTTGAAACAGCTCAGGATGCAGAAATGAAAATGATGATGATGCAGAAGGCGTGTTTCTGAAATGCACGAGGATACAGAAATAACGAGTGATGATGATGATGGGGGGGGGGGGTGGTGGTGAATAATAATAAATTACTGTGCCGCACCAGCACGGCCAAGGGTGAACCTGAGGAGGGCCGGTGACGGGTTGAAGAAAAGACAGACAAGAGAATACGGTGAGGGCTTGGTGGATCTCCCGTGCCTGGATGAGGACACAGAAGACCCAGCCGGCAGGCTGATGCTTTCTGTCACAGTCTGATTACAACCAGGGTAGATTCACACGTAAACAAAGGTTCTGGTTTTGGCAACACTTGCTGCACCCCCCACAGCCCACTAGCTGCTTAGGAAGGAGTTAAGCGGGGGCTACAAGGTCAGGCTTCATTATGCTAGGAGAGCTCTGCCCTCCAGGCTGGGACTGGTCTGTGGCCCTGCCACAGGTCAGCCCCAGGCTTGACCTTAGAGCTGCTCCCTACAGATTACGATGCAGCGTCTCAGAGCGGAGGCCCTGGGAAATGCTATCGCCGGATAGGAAGGGTGTTTAAAGAATGTCCTCTCCATCGGGGGAAAAAAACAAGCTTGGGAGAAATCGGAGGGTTCGTGGTGTCACAGGGACCTCTCCAGAGAAAGTGGTTCCGTGGACAGAGGTCGGGAACACAGGCAGATTTGGGGCAATTGCTTTGTGGAACGTGAAATCTGACGTAGAACAATAGCAGTGGGCTGTGTGGCCCAAACCTTACGTTACATGAACATTTAAGAATACGATGCAGATACATGTTGTCACGGTCGTCCATTGTTTTGTCACGCACGGTGATCAAGGAAAAGGAACTCATTGGTAACAGCATTGACAAAGGAAGGAAAAGGCATTTCGCTTTACGGACAGTTAGCCTAGTATTCCAGGACACGCCAAGTCAATAACAAAAGTACGCAGCGTCCTAAGAGACTATGGCACGTGACTGAGTAGAGGGTAGATTTTTTTCTGTGGAGCCATAACTTGTTATAAATAATATGTATCGGTTTCCTAAACAGCTCTTGTCTCCAGCCTTATCACATTGCAATGCGAGTGGCAATGGGATTGGGTTGCGGTGAGAAGAATGCATGTGGGAACGTAGCCGCTGGAATGTGGAGAGGAAGGTGCACGTGTGGGTGTGTTGAGAGGATTCCGGCTGCCTCTGTTCACACCCGAGGGGCCTCGCGTGGGCTTCTCCCTGCTCCCCCACCCCACCCCGCGCCCCCGTCCGTCCTGGGTGGGTTAGCGCTTCTGTTTGCTGGTTGTGGCTATTTCGTCGCTTCACTTACCGTCTCGGCATGAATCCCGTGACTCTCCGCGTGGTGCCAGCCCCTGGCTGGTTTCCTGGTCTGATTCCCTCCAGAACCTTGTATGGACCCCCATTGCACGAATGAGGATGCCGAGGCCCCGAGAGGCGCAGTGAGGAAAAGGCATGCAGGCCACCGAGCTGCTCGGCCGGCTCCCTGCCGCGGTGCCCTGGGCTGTGAGCGCGTGTCACCCGAGAGGCTGCAACCCTCAGCGGCCTCCGGGAGCAGCACCCCCTGGAGGACATGACCTCGCGTTCTGTTCTGTTTTATTCACCGCGGCAAATGTGCCCTGGGTTGAAATCCAGAGAGCTGGGACCTGAGCCCTCGCGCGCCCACCAACAAGCTTCATGACCTGGGGGAGTCGCTCACCTCCGGCCCTGGCCCCGCGCCTGTGAAATAACGGGGTGTTAATGAGGCGTCTCCCCGAGAACAGGCCTGCGGGTCTCTAACGAGAAAGTGGACGGGGCGGCCTGTCTGGCTCTGTGACTGCGTTGGTTTTCTGCCTACGTTGGCATTTGCTTATTGTGGAAGTGTTTCTATTTAGGGTAACCCAGGCGGGTGCCCTGCCTTCGCCCCGCTGCCTGGCTCCTGGGACGGAAGGGGGCCTGGCTGCGGCAGGGGCCTCAGGAATGGCTGATGCTTCTCCGTGACCCAGCGACTCGGCTGTGTCAGGAAGGCCACGCTGGCGGCCGGGCCACGCGCGGTTTCTTGCTTATAGCAAGTCGCGTTGCTTGGGCTTCAACGTTCAAGTCTTATTGTAAAAGCGAGAGCCGGTCTATAATAATACAAGCGTCATAGGCAAATCGACCGGGTGGCCGAACCGCCGGACGACCACCCGGACCACCACACTATGACACCCGCTGGCTCCAGGCCAGCCAAGGCGGGTGCAGCGTGATTGGTTGGGGGCCCGGCCATCGCCCCATGATCGCTCTGCAGAGGGTGGCCCAGGCCACTGACCTGTGGGCTGCAGCGGGTGGGCAGGGCCTCCTCTGCGGGGACAATCGATCGTAGGGCTCTCGGACTGTGAGAGGGCGCAGGCCGGGCTGAGGGGACACTCTCCCCTCCACCCCACCCCCCGAGTGCACGAATTTTGTGCACCGGGCCTCGGCCTGTGGACTGAAGGGTCCCGCGTGCGATTCCGGTCAAGGGGCAGTCCCTTGGTTGCAGGACCCATCCCCAGCCTCAACCAGGGGCAGATGTGGGAGGCAACCGATGGATGTGTCTCTCTCACATCGATGTTTCTCTCTCTCTCTCTGTCTCTCCCCCTCCCTTCCACTCTCCCTGGAAAATAAATAAAATAATGATAATACTCTCCCTAGTCATGTGACCTAAGAACAGAGGAAATTGAAAGCAGAGTTACTCTAATAAAATGGGGAAACCTACACATCCAATCCAATGTGAGATGCAGGCTTCTTAATACTGAGCCCGACATTGCTCTTCCTCTCTGTCAGACTGTCCTGGCCTTCCTTTCGGGGTAATCTTTGACGTAGCTGGTTTCGGATGTAACGTGTGACTGTCCTGTTTGGTGGATCTGCTTTAATCACCTTTTCCAGGATGATGGTTTTGGTGATTAAGTAATTGGTTTCCGCCCGATGGATCCTGCCCCTTCTTTAGAGATCGCCGGTTACAGCGTGCTTTTGAAAATGGGTTTTCCCTGTATTGCTTGGCACCGGGGCTTCACCAGTCCGACAAACGGAGACTGGATTCAGTGGGCTGACTCACCCCCTACGGCTTGTCCCCTGGTGCGGTGGAGAAGCTGGAAGGGGTAAGAACGTTATTTTTTTTACACATGCCGTCAAGTTCATGCCAAGAGCATTAGCCCGTCCTATCGAAGGCTCTGCAACCTTGTGGACAAAGAAGGCGACGTCGCTGGTTGTTGATTGTTTGTAAGATTAGAATCCCTGTTGGTCATTATGCCACCAATAGTTATGCAAATTGGGCGCTGCGTAAAACTTTTACGTGGCGAAAAGCAGACATTACTTCCCTTGGTACTTAAAACTAATTATGTAGGAAACGTTATCTGCATAAAATCGGCACATGTTGAATTATATGTACATAAACGATGTGTTCTATTTCTGTTATAAGTTAACTTCTTCATATGATAAATGGTGCCAAATTTCATAGCCCTTAGCTCGGGTAACTCTTTAGTTAATTACTTTAGTGGTTATTGGAGAAGTAGCATCCTGGGTCCAGGGGTGGCCAACGCTGCCCTCTGCTGGCAGGAAGCGAGTCAGAGACTGCGGCCTTGACCGAGGGGAGCAGAAGGGGGCCTACAGATGCAGAAGGAGACTTTCCCTCGGGCTTCTCAGGAGCGCTTCGGTGCGGAACAGAATAAAAGCAATGGAATAAAGAGCGCAGGCGCCACCTGAGACTCGTCTCTTAAACGTCCGTATCGTTTTAAGTAACTGAAAAGCAGCTGTGGGGGTTTTGGAAAATATTAAGCCAAATATGAACTGTCTTCGGAGCATTTTTTAAAACGTGTCTTTATTGTCGAAAGTGTTACAGATGCCCCCTCCCCCCTTTTCCCCCCAAGGACCCCCTCCACCTCTGAACGGCATTTTAAAAGAAGTCTGTCTGTCCATATTCCGTGTGTCAGAGTGGGTGGGACGGCTTCCCGCGTGTTCTGGGAGCCTGCCTGCGGGCAGCCTGGGATGCCGGCGCGGCTGTTTAACTAGCTTTTCACCGCGCCAGGGATTTCCTCTGTTTGTCAGAGTCTTTACAGAGGATTTCAAGAGGACATGTCGTCATTGGTAAATTCTGTCTGAAATACCTGCCCTGTTGTGTCATGAGTTTCAACGCATAGACTAAGAATATGCCATCTTTCTACCTGTCCTAGTCCACCATACGCTCAGTAACTGTCCCTTCTGTGCTTTATGTCTTCTTTCCTGTCCATACTGCTTAGGAGTCCCTCCCTCCCTCCCTCCCTCCCTCCCTCCTTTTTTCTTTCTCTCCCTCTCTCTTTCTATTTTAAATATGTTTTTATTGATTTCAGAGAGGAAAGGGAAGAGAGAGAGATAGGAACATCCGTGATGAGAGAGAATCACGGACCGGCTGCCTCCTGCACGCCCCACCCTGGGGATGGAGCCCGCAACCCGGGCCTGTGCCCTGACCGGGAATCCAACCCCGACCTCCTGGTTCAGAGGTCGCTGCTCAGCCATGAGCCCCGCCGGCCGGGCTAAAGCAGTCCTTTCCCAACCTGACGCGCACCCTGGGGAGCTGTGACAGGCACGGCGATGCCTGGTGTGGGCCCGGCCCATGGCGTGTCTCCTGGGCCCTGGTTTAGGTTTTAGCCCCGGGGCTTCTATCCTGTCCGGCAGGTAAAGCCCGGGTCTGAAGCAGAAGACGCGGGCGGGCGGGGGGGGGGGGGGAGGGGGGGGTGCTCGTGTGGCCAGTCGCCTCCCGCCTCTTAGCCCCCGGCCCTCCATTCCTCCCGGACCGAGGTGGCTGCCCTCGCGCTGGTCTCCTTTGCAGGCCTGGCCCGCACGCCTGCGGTGACGAGCGCTAACGTAGCGAGGCCCTGGCCTCTCCGACCTGTTCCCATGTCCCAACTGCCCTTAGCCCGGAGCGCAGAGACCCCCGTGAGCCCCGATGGGCACAGCCCCCGCCCTGCCCCACCGAGGCCCGGTCACGCGGCCGGCGCACCTGCGTGGCCCTGTCCCTGTCCCCGCCTGCTCCCTGTGCGACGCAGCGAGCCCGCCTGAAAACCCGGCGTCTGCTCCTGCAGCTGTTCCTTCCCTCACGGGGACGGGAGGAGCGCATGCGATTTGGAAAGACCCTGTGATGTCGCCGTTCTGTTCCCCGCCATTCTGCGCGCCGGCGCACGGAAGCGGGTGCGCTCGCAGACACCAAGAACCAAATGGCTGTGGGGTTCCGCTCCTGGGCGCACTAGGAAACGGAAAGCAACACGTCCACTGACACGCAAACACAACCAGCGCAGGTGCAGATGGCAGAGAGTGCGTACGGAGGCAAGCGGGTGGAGGGAGGCGCGGGGCAGAGGGGGTCAGGAGCAGGGTGACAGGAAGCGACGTCACGGGGAGCCCAGAGCAGAGCACACAGATGACAGGTTATAACCTGGTGCGCCCGACACTGCGTAACGTCAGCAGCCCGTGTTACCCCAATACAATTATATTAAAAATGGGGCGGAGGTTGTACTTAACCGTTTTACGTGAAGCGTGCACGCGCACACACGTGCACATGCACGCTATATAATAAAAGGATAATATGCAAATCGACCGGACAGCAGAAACACTGGTCGCTAGGATGCACACTGACCACCAGGGGGCAGATGCTCGACGCAGGAGCGCCGCTCAGCCACAAGCCCAGCACACGGAGGTGGCGGGAGCCTCTCCTGCCTCCGCAGCAGCGCCGAGCATGTCCGGGGGGAGCGGGCCTCAGCCGTCATTCATCAGACATCGCCTGAGGGCTCCCGGACTGCTAAAGGATGGATGCAGGCCAGGCTGAGGGACCATCCCCCCTTCCCCCCCCCCCCCCCAGTGCATAAACGTCATGCACTGAGCCTCTAGGATCGATATAAGAAGTGACGAATTCGTGGCTCCTTTTGGGGTATAACTGGTAGTATGTGACAAAAAATGACATGTGCTATTTATTTAGAAATACGTTTTAGAAGAAAATGCTCTTATATTTCCATTCGAATTGGTCTTCAACATTTGATGATATTGGACTTACGTTTAGGAGGCATGAATCCTCTCCAGGATAGAAGATTTTATGCCAGTGTGTTAATAAATATGAAACTTCTTTTTTTTTTTTGATAGATCAAATTGTCGTCTTGTGTGTTGTTGCTGTTTTAAATGTATCTTTATTGTTGAAAGCATTGCAGATGTTTTAACTAAAAACCTTTCAGGTATATTTGAAAATAGAGTTGTAGATCATCTATGTTTTATTTTCTTAAAATATATCTTTATTGACATCGGAGAGAAAGGGAAAAAGAGAGAGAGGTAGAAACATCCATGGTGAGAGAGAATCATGGATCAGCTGCCTCCCACACGCCCCACACTGGAGATCAAGCCTGCAGCCCCGGCCTGGGCCCTGACCGGGAATTGAACCGTGACCTCCTGGTTCCTAGGTCGATGCTCAGCCTCTGAGCCACACGGGCCAGGCTGTCTGATTTATTTATTTAATGTAGTTTGGCGTGTAGCTTTGGTGGGCGGTAGGTATTGGGTATGTCAAACGTTTGTATTTTAAAAGGTAGATGAGCTTTAGTAATTGACTAGTGATCATGTATGTGATCAAGTCATACACTGACATTTTCATAGAATTTAACGAAGGCACACGAAGGGCTTTTCTGTTGGGTGGGGTTGGGGTTTGCGTGGAGCCGCGCCCATGTGCTGAGCCCGGGTTAGTCCCTCAGGCTGAGCCGCCGGCGATGCACGGCCCGTCTCACCAGCGCCCCTCTCAGTTTCTCGGCAGCACGGAGGTGGAGCAGCCCAAAGGCACCGAGGTCGTCCGAGACGCCGTGAGGAAGCTGAAGGTAGGCGAGCCCCCCCGCCCCCCACCCCCCGCCCCCCGAACGGCTGGTGTGTGGGTCCTGTGTACGATGTCAGCAGACTGACGGGCCTTCGAAGTGTGAACACGGTGGTGGTAGAAATGGCTTCCCCTGTTAAACACGGACACGCGGATACATGCCACCAGGTTAGGGAAGATTGCTGAATGACACGTGTGTACACGTGGTTGTTTTCAACACAGCACGCTTCCTAGTTGTCTAAGTTTCCCTCCTTCACGAGGGGACGGCAGCATCCGGGGGCCCGTCTTTCCACTGCCTGGGCCGCAAGCTCTAAGCCAGCTGCTCGTGACGTAACCACTGTTTCATAGTTAGGGTACCAGCCCGGCCGGCGTGGCTCAGCGGCTGAGCATCCACCAGTGAATCCGGTTTGTGGGTTTGCTCCCCAGTGGGGGGGCGGGGAGGGGGGGCGTGCAGGAGTCAGCCGGTTAACGATGCTGTCTCATCACTGGTGTTTCTCTCTCTCCCTCTCCCTTCCTCTCTGATGAAAACCCAGTTCTACTCTCTGAGCAACTTTCCCGATGCACCGCCCTGGAGGCCCGGTGCACGGAATTGGTACACGGAGCGCGGCCTGCGCTTGCGCTGCGGCGGCTGCCCCCGGCCCTCATGGCCCCGGCTTCGTCCGGAAGGTCGTGCGGCCGCCCGGTCTCGTCAGCATATCACGCTTTTATTGTGGGAGATGATGAACTGAACCTTACACCCCAGGACTGACTGACTCTGCACCTGGAGTTTGTACCTCGGTGCTCCCCGTACCCGTTGGCCCACGTCCACCCCGGCCTCCCCGCCCGCCGTCTGTGGGTTATTTTTGTTCTGGATGCTGCCTAGGAGACCGGATGGTATATCGTCTTTTTCTGACTGACTGCTTTCACTTCGCACAACGCCCGCACGGTCCACCCATGCCTCACAGGGCAGGATGTCCCTTTTTAGGAAAGGCTGAGTAATAGTCACACACAGGTCACATCTTCTTTATCTCTCCGTTTATCTCCTCATTGCTTCCCTCAGAACTCTCATCTCTGTCTTCCTGAGAAAATCTAATATCCCACTCAGACAGCAGGTCCCCGCATACCATCTTTGGTTCAATACTGTTTTTTTTGTTTTATTTTTTTAAATAAATATATTTTTATTGATTCCGGAGAGGAAGGGAGAAGGGGAGAGAGAGAAACATCCGTGATGAGAGAGAATCACGGATCGGCTGCCTCCTGCAGGCCCCTCCCTGGGGATGGAGCCCACACACCGGGCCTGGGCCCTGACCGGGAATCGAACCCTGACCTCCTGGTCTCTAGGTCGATGACGCTCAGCCGCCGCGCCCCGCCGGCCCAGCGCAGTGTCACTTGGTGATGGCGTTGTGAGATGCCCTGGGCC
>JAPDVU010000005.1:1970099-2107599 GCA_026230045.1 Corynorhinus townsendii
CAGCAGCCAGTCGATGTGTCTCTCTCACATCGATGTTTCTCTCTCTGTCTCTCCCTTCCTCTCACTCTCTCCAAAAAATCCAATGGGAAAATCTCCTTGGGTGAGGAGTAGCGAACAAACAAACGTGTAATTAAAAAAAAAAAAAATGGCCCACGGGAAAAAATGGGTCTCTGCTTATCTTCCCCCAAGACTTTTCGCTTTCCCAGCGGGCGTGGACGGCTTTACAGATACCGTGCCCCAAGCAGATGCACAGCCGTTTCTAAAACTCACTGGGGATCAGCCTGATTTGCAGGATAGCCATGGCAGATACGGTGGTTTCTAAGTATTTTGAAGTGATGGGGGATTTATAAAATACTTTATAATGGGCAATAATTTATGAAAAGTTCAGTACAAATTCCATATATATATACACACACACATATAAATATGTGTTCATTCTTCATAGAAACAATTATAGTTTTGTGAATAATTTTTCATTTGTAGTTTGCAAGACATATCAAGAAATCCGAAGGCCAGAAAATTCCGAAAGTGGAGTTGCAGATATCGATCTATGGAGTGAAAATTCTAGAACCCAAAACCAAGGTACGGCTCGGTTTTGAATGTCAGACCCTCTCGAATTTTTCCTTGTGACCAGACCCCTGTTTTAACAAACGCGTGAGATGTGTTACCGGTCGGAGCTGGCGGTTCCAGGTCAATGACCACTTACCCTCTGGGTGTCGGGGGAGCATTCGGGCTGCTCTGCGGGGGCGGGAGGGGGGGGCCGGGGGAGGGACTGTCCTCTCTGTGTGCGAGGCTCTCTTCCCTGCGTGCACGGCGCCGCGCTGGGCCTTGTCTGAGGGGTGCTCTCCCGTGCTGGGGAGATGCGGGAGGTGGGGCGCGCTGAGCAGGAAGCAGACGGAGGCTGTGAGCTGTTTCTGGGATGTTCCGGGCGGCCTGCTGCCTGTGGACAAGGTCAGCGTGTGTCACGCCCCAGGGCTGCCGTCCGCTCTGACAGCGAAGCTGGGTTTCCGCGCTGCCCTGGCCGGGGGGGGGCCTGGCCGCCTGATCGCATCGGTCCAGCTTCGGTTCTGTGATCACATACACCCCAGACGTAAACACATGCGCAGTGGAGAAGGGACCCAAGGACTCGGGGTTACACTAAGATGCTTGTTTCGCTCCTGCGGCCCCAAGCTGTATGTTGCCAGCACACGCTGGTGTTCAGACAGTGGGCCAGTCTCATCATGTGTGTTTGTGCGTGTTTGCAGGAAGTCCAGCACCAGCTGGTGTTCAGACAGTGGGCCAGTCTCATCATGTGTGTTTGTGCGTGTTCGCAGGAAGTCCAGCACCAGCTGGGATTCAGGGAATGCACCAGCCCCTCATGTGTGTTTGTGCGTGTTCACAGGAAGTCCAGCACCAGCTGGGATTCAGGGAATGGACCAACCAACCCCTCATGTGTGTTTGTGCGTGTTCGCAGGAAGTCAAGCACCAGCTGGTGTTCAGGGAATGCACCAGCCCCTCATGTGTGTTTGTGCGTGTTCGCAGGAAGTCCAGCACCAGCTGGTGTGCAGGGAATGCACCAGCCCCTCACATGTGTTTGTGCGCGTTCGCAGGAAGTCCACAACAGCTGGTGTTCAGGGAATGCACCAGCCCCTCATGTGTGTTTGTGCGTGTTCGCAGGAAGTCCACACCAGCTGGTGTTCAGGGAATGCACCAGCCCCTCACGTGTGTTTGTGTGTGTTCGCAGGAAGTCCACACCAGCTGGTGTGCAGGGAGTGCACCAGCCCCTCACGTGTGTTTGTGCGTGTTCGCAGGAAGTCCACACCAGCTGGGATTCAGGGAAAGCACCAGCCCCTCATGTGTGTTTGTGCGTGTTCGCAGGAAGTCCACACTAGCTGGTGTGCAGGGAATGCACCAGCCCCTCACATGTGTTTGTGCGTGTTCGCAGGAAGTCCATACCAGCTGGTGTGCAGGGAATGCACCAGCCCCTCACATGTGTTTGTGCGTGTTCGCAGGGAGTCCAACACCAGCTGGTGTGCAGGGAGTGCACCAGCCCCTCACGTGTGTTTGTGCGTGTTCGCAGGAAGTCCACACCAGCTGGGATTCAGGGAATGCACCAGCCCCTCATGTGTGTTTGTGCGTGTGTGCAGGAAGTCCACACCAGCTGGTGTGCAGGGAATGCACCAGCCCCTCATGTGTGTTTGTGCATGTGCGCAGGAAGTCCACACCAGCTGGGATTCAGGGAAAGCACCAGCCCCTCATGTGTGTTTGTGCGTGTTCGCAGGAAGTCCAGCACAACTGCCAGCTGCACCGGATATCGTTCTGCGCCGATGACAAGACGGACAAGAGGATCTTCACCTTCATTTGCAAAGACTCTGAGTCCAACAAGCACTTGTGCTATGTGTTCGACAGCGAGAAGTGTGTAAGTGTGCCAGGGTCCGAGGCGGTGTGTCCTGCTTCACAGTCCAGGAACTGTCTTGTCTCCGGCGTAGGTCCCGTCTTGGGACGCGAGCGAGCGAGGCCTGCAGCTACTGGAACTCGCTGGTGGATCCGTCCTGTCCCGGGCGAGGCTGCGGGATTCCATCCTTAAGTGAATTCTCGTGTCAGGCACGCAGGCGCGCATGCAAACTGCTTCTCTCGGGGCGCCAGGCCTGCTCATGCTGTGCACTTATTTATCTTACAATCATATCATTTATTTGTGATGTAAGTCTCACGTATGATTTAGGGACGTGCACATAATGCAAAGAGTGATGGTCAGCGCAGTTCGTTTTTTCTGGAATGTGAATGGATCGATGCAAAGAAATATGTTAAACTCCAGGAAATCATATCTGTACGACGTCTTTAAAAATCGCCAACACTTTGAAAGCATGGCTCTTAATTTTCATGATTCAGAAAACTTACCACAGTGACAGGTAATGGAATCACGAAAGGTGTGAGCCCATGCATGTGCCTGTACATGGGGGTGAGTGTTCCCTTGGGAATGTAATCCAAAGTCCTTAGCAGGTGAGCACAACCAGGGAATTCTAAAGTTCAGTTCTGCAATAATTCTTCTGGAATCGGAAGGAAAAGCCTGGGTCTCGATTATAAGCATAAGACGTGAACTCCAAGACCCGTTGCAGCCATCAATAGCTTTTTCTTTCTCAAGTAGGTTTTTTTGATTTTCGATACAGAGAGACAGAAACATCAATGATGAGAGAGAATCATCAGCTTCGATCGGCTGCCTCCTGCACGTCCCTCACCCCCCCCCCCCCGCCGCCCCCGCTGGGGATCAGGCCTGCAGCTGGGGCCTGTGCCCTGACTGGGAATCGGAGCGGTGACCTGGTGGTGCCTGGTGCAACGCTCATCCACTGATGTCTTTAACGAAGGAAGAACACCTCGCCTCAGCAACATTCTTGGCTTAGACAGGAAAGGAACTGCATTCGTGTATTTGCTCATTTCTCAGGCTGTTGTAATGTCAGAGGACTGGTATTATTGTCACTCGCATGCCGTTTATTTCTGTTTTCAGTATGTGAGCTTCTTGCAAACAAACACCTTTTGTATCTGTCCCCGTAAGTCCTGCAACAGGGAGACAGTAGATACGCAATGATTTTTCTTTAAAGAAAAGGACCGTGTTTTCCGTAGAATGTGTCAATAGCTGTATCTTCTAGACTGCAGCGCTCTTTGAAAAGGCAAACTCATGTGCTCACCTAATTGGCATCACAATATCTTTTGAGAATTGGATGAACATTATAGAACATTTCGCCAGAAAAAAAAAAGTGCTTACCCAGATGAGAAATGCTGTGTGCACAATAAGGAATGTTCTCTGAAGCTTCAGTGGTTTTTGAAACGTATCCTACTGAGGGAAAGCATCATATTTAACGTCCCAAGTGCTGCTTAGCCATGATTGCTTGCAGATGTTTCTCTCTGTGCGCCTGAGAAGGCTAAAGCAGATCTCTGTGTGCGGTACACTAGC
Organism: Corynorhinus townsendii; assembly: GCA_026230045.1. Taxonomy (NCBI): domain Eukaryota; kingdom Metazoa; phylum Chordata; class Mammalia; order Chiroptera; family Vespertilionidae; genus Corynorhinus; species Corynorhinus townsendii. The sequence goes on from JAPDVU010000005.1 coordinate 1,974,028, forward strand.
CTTTTATCATGTACACCGCACAATACACTTGGCTGGCTTTCTGTCTTACACAGGGAAGTGCACCTCCTTGGGGGTCTTTTGAAATATTAAGAGTCAGAAGAGATCGTTATGAATATGAGCCTTCTTACGGCTTGTGCCAGTGCTTTTCTTTATCTGATACCCATCAAATTGGTTACGTGATCATTTAAACACTGGAGGCCCGGTGTGGGACATTCGTGCACTGGGGGGGAGAGGGGGTGTCCCTCAGCCCAGCCTGCACCCTCTCCAATCTGGGACCCTTCGGGGGATGTTTGACTGCTGGTTTAGGCTCAGTTGGACATCCCTCTCACTATCCGGGACCACTGGCTCCCAACTGATCGCCTGCCTGCCTAATAGCGCCTAACCGCTTCTGCCTGCCAACCTGATCACCCCCTAACCACTCCCCTGCCAGCCCGATTGCCCCCAACTGCCCTCCCCTGCAGGACTGGTCGCCCCCAGCTGCCCTCCCCTGCCGACCCGATTGCCCCCAACTGCCCTCCCCTGCTGGCCCAATTGCCCCCAACCGCCCTCCCTTGCCAGCCCGATCGCCCCCAGCTGCCCTCCCCTGCCGACTGGGTTGCCCCCAACTGCCTTCCCCTGCAGGACTGGTCGCCCCCAACTGCCCTCCTCTGCCAGCCTAGGTTGCCCCTAACTGCCCTCCCCTGCTGGCCTGATCACCCACAACTACCCTGCCCTGCTGGCCATCTTGTAGCGGCCATCTTTGACCACATGGGGGCGGCCATATGTGCGAGGGTGTGAAGGTCACTTTACATATCACCTCTTTATTATATAGGATAAGCTTGGGTTTCACAGTATGGACTTTATTGCTACCTGATCATCATTGTTTGTCACTGACCTACGTAATTTTAATTCCTCGCTGCGTTATTCTCTTTGAAGACAGCCCATGAGCATGGTGTTTTTCGAAGGCTGAAAGTGTGGAGCCTGCAGCGATGGCTCACACCATTGTGTGCTCCGGATTCAGCAGGGGGCCTTTCAAAGCAGAGCTCTCTGGTCTCTGCTTCAAGAAACGATTTCATGTTGATCGGGCTGGAGCTCAGGGAATCCACGTGTAGCATGTTCACCACGTGATTCTGCTGCAGGTGGATGGAGTCTGGGCTTGGCAAAGCGAGGGTCCAAGCTCCCTCTCCAACCTCAAGTTAACACCACTCTCATGAATGAGCTCAAAGAGGTCTGTTTCCTCCAAGTTTCATTGTATTATTCTTACCTCAAGGTTTTATTTGCTCTAATTATATTAATGCGCATAGCCTATAGCTATAAATAGAAAGGGAACTGAATGTATAATTTAATACTTATTAAAAGAGAAATTCCCAGGCCTACCTGGTTTCATTGGTGTGACATTTATGAAGCATTCAATTAATGACTTTACCCAACTTCATGTTAATAGCGTACATAGATGTGTGTGTTTGTCATGTTTTTTAAAATCTATTTTTATTGATCTCAGAAAGGAAGGGAGAGGGAGAGAGAGATAGAAACATCTGTGATGAGAGAGAAGCATGGATCGGCTGCCTCCTGCACGTCCCACACCTGGGGATCGAGCCCACAACCCGGGTGTGTGTCCTGACCGGGAATCGAACCGTGACCTCCTGGCTCCTAGGTCGACCGCTGAGCCACGCCGGGCACATTGTTTTTTACATCGTGCATGGGGAGGCGCTGAGTTGTTACTCTGACAGCGAGAACTTTGCTCATTTCCCTCTCCTCGGCCCCCAGCTGCTGCCCTGTGGAGGTGCCCGATGTGAATGTTTTTCTTGATTCAAAGACCAGTCTGACACATGATTACTACACGCTCACCCCCTTTGTTTTCTTTGTCCGAAGGCGGAGGAGATCACTCTAACCATCGGCCAAGCATTTAACCTGGCATACAGGAAATTCCTGGAATCTGGAGGCAAGGATGTGGAAGCTAGAAAACAAATCACCGGGCTCCAGAAAAGAGTGAGTAAACCGAGCGGGCCGCGTCGCGTGTGATGTCAGCACAGGGAAACGCGCATATCATCAGACAGCGTAGCAGCCGCCATCCGTTCCCCACACTCTGCCACGGTCCCTCCCACCCGTCACCCGGCCCGCGGCACGCGCGCGGTTGTTAACCATTTCGTGTTGGATTCCCGCAAGAGCGTAGTGTTCTCATGTGACTTTGCTTCACTCCTGATGCTTCTCACGGGGATCAGAGCAGCAGCAGCAACAAAGGCTGGGTAAGTGGTTTCCCACGCAGACCCGGGTCCGCGCCGTGAAATGACAGCTCTCCACGCTCTTCAGCGCCGCCGTGAGCGTCTCCCTGGCCTGCGGTTACTCTCCAAGGTTACGGGCGAGACCGCACTGCCCCCAGGGAGCACAGACGAGGGATTAGGAACACGCCTTGTGTACACACGTAAAACCATTCTAAACGTCATAGGTCTGCCCAGGGACCCAGCGCTCTGTATTCCCCAAGCTTTATCAAATAAGACAAGATAGTCCATTGCAATTTTAAATAACAGGAAATCCCATTCATGAATGCAGTTGTTATCAGAGCCGACATTTTCCGAGCGTGCATTTCTGAAGGTCTGTTCAATGATCGTTTGCCTTTTAGATCCAAGACTTGGAAACGGAGAATGTGGAGCTTAGAAGTAAAGTACAGGATTTGGAAAACCAGTTGCGAATAACCCAGGTATCGGCATCTCCAGTAAGTATGCAGAGGAAGCGCGTGCGTTCCCGGGCAAAGGGTCTCCTGGTGACAAAAGGACTCTGGGTCATCCGCTCGGCGGTGTTCCTCGTCACACTCTGTAGTCAGTGATGGCAAGCTGCACGTGGATAGAGGTGACGTAACCCACGGTTAATTAAAAATTAAGATTTCCTCCTGGCCAGAGTAGCTCAGTGATTGAGCGTTGACCGATGAACCAGAAGGTCACAGTTCGATTCCAGGTCAGGGCAAATGCCCGGGTTGCAGGCTCGGTCCCCAATAGGGGGCGTGCAGGAGGCAGCTGATCAATGATTCTCTCTCATCACTGAAGGTTCTCTCTCTCTCTCCTTCTCCCTTCCTCTCTGAAATCAATCCAATATAATCAGGAGCTAATATGCAAATGGTCGTCACGCCGTCACCATCCATCACCAGGAGGCTGCCTGCGCAGTGGGCATGCATGGGTGAGCGGGGCTGCGTGCACGGCAAGGCACGCACGGGTAGGCGGGGACTTGATGCTGCATGTGCCGTGCAGAAGCGGGTCCCGGCGGCTCTGCACAGTGATGCTGGGGAGGGGTGGGGGGAACAGTCCCGCGGCTCGGCCTGTTGGTTACTATGTACTGAGGTTAGACTTACTGGCCTCAGCCAACCTGCCCTTGGAGCGCTGAGCTTCATCCTAGAAGCTGGACAATGCCCAAGACCAAATCTGCTTGCTTCGGTTGCACAGCGCGGTTCCTACGGGGAGCAGCACAGTGTATTTCAGACACTGACACGAAGGGTCGTCTCTCAGGCAACACTCGGTGTTTATGGCTAAGTTATTTCCTTCTGGTTTCTTAGAAATGTGAGATCCTCTTCCCAACACCATGCATGATACCATTACTTTGTGATTTGGCTAAGGAACAATTTTGGAGGGAGATGGAAGTTTTAAAACAATACTTTTTTTCTAGGCCAAGTATATTTTTTCTTTTTGAATCGTGTGTCCTAATGACTTTCTCCATTAAAGTGTATATCTTACCTTGTATTTTTGTTAATATATATTTTTATTGACTTCATAGAAGAAGGGAGAGGGAGAGAGATAGAGACATCGGTGATGAGAGAGAAGCATGGATCGGCTGCCTCCTGCACACCCCACCCTGGGGACGGAGCCTGTAACCCGGGCCTGTGCCCTGACCGGGAATCAAACCGTGACCTCCTGGTTCCTAAGTTGAAGCTCACCACTGAGCCACACCGGCAGGGCTTTATTTTGCATTTTACAAATATTGAATGCATAGCTTACGGCACATACTGTGAGCTGAGACACAATGACAGCATTTGCAAACTTTGGAAAAGCATTTTTGTTGCAGATTCTTTATTTGCCAGTTCATGTGGGTTCCGTCCCTAGGCTGGCTCAGTGCGCAGGTTTCAGCGTCTCTGTCTATGTTTTGCCATCTAGTGCTCGCATGCTTCCCCGGTTCGTCCCCCTGAAGAATGCTTCTGGGAGAAGAGATTCAGGGTGTCAGATCGGCTGTGCCCTGGAAGTGGGTCAAAACAGGTTCTTCCCTCTGCACTCCCCTCCCCGCTCTTCCCCGGCAGTGGGGGGCACTCCCCCTGCTTGGCCAGTAGTTGGTGCCTGTGGCGCCCAGAGGGCCAGGTGAGCAGACAGGAGTGAGAGCGGCCTGTGCCCACGCGCCTTTGTCACGCACGACGACGGTCCACCTGGTGGCCGCGTTCCTTCCTCCTGCTTTCTCTTCACTGCCCCGGCGCGGCGCTTCTCACCGACAGTACGCTTTTTTTGCCTCCTCCATTTTGTTTATTTATTCTTTTTAGTGAACGTGTGGAGGTGACACGGGTGAACAAAGTTACACGGTTTCGGGGCCACGCTCCCAAACACATCATTCGTACATGTATGGTGTGTCCCCCACCCCAAGTCAAGTCTCCTTCCACCACCATTGATCCCCGCTGTGCTCTCCTCCCCCCCCCCCCTCCCCTCCCCCCCCCCCCCCCCCGCACTGACAGGTGCGCTGAATGACACAGCAGAGAAGAGTGAGCGGGAGCTTAGAGAGATGGTTGGCTGCGGGGCAGCCCTTGCTGAGCCGGTGGCGTTTGAACGGAGGCGGCGGGTGAGAGTCAGGGCAGAGGGCTGCACCCAGGCACGGGCCTGGCGCCTGAAGGAAGAGCCAAACGGGTGGCAGTGCCGTGGACGGTCCGAGTCCAGGTCTCCCAGGGCCCGGGGCCGGGGCAAAGCTGTTAGTGTTGTCGTCCTCGTTCAGGTGCAGAGAGTGAGACGTAGGGATGAGGGCAGCGCCTGGCTGCTCCTGCACCGCAGAGAGTGGGACGTAGGGATGAGGGAGGGCAGCGCCTGGCTGCTCCTGCACCGCAGAGAGTGGGACATAGGGATGAGGGAGGCCAGCGCCTGGCTGCGGCCTGCACCGCAGAGAGTGGGACGTAGGGATGAGGCCAGCGCCTGGCTGCGGCCTGCACCACAGAGAGTGGGACGTAGGGATGAGGGAGACCAGCGCCTGGCTGCGGCCTGCACCGCAGAGAGTGGGACGTAGGGATGAGGGAGACCAGCGCCTGGCTGCGGCCTGCACCGCAGAGAGTGGGACGTAGGGATGAGGGAGACCAGCGCCTGGCTGCGGCCTGCACCGCAGAGAGTGGGACGTAGGGATGAGGGAGGCCAGTGCCTGGCTGCTCCTGCACCGCAGAGAGTGGGACGTAGGGATGAGGGCAGCGCCTGGCTGCAGCCTGCACCGCAGAGAGTGAGACGTAGGGATGAGGCCAGCGCCTGGCTGCAGCCTGCACCGCAGAGAGTGGGACGTAGGGATGAGGCCAGCGCCTGGCTGCAGCCTGCACCGCAGAGAGTGAGACGTAGGGATGAGGCCAGCGCCTGGCTGCAGCCTGCACCGCAGAGAGTGGGATGTAGGGATGAGGGCAGCGCCTGGCTGCGGCCTGCACCGCAGAGAGTGGGACGTAGGGATGAGGGAGGGCAGCACCTGGCTGCGGCCTGCACTGCAGAGTGGGACGTAGGGATGAAGGGGGCAGCTGGCTGCGGCCTGTACCACAGAGAGTGACACGTAGGGATGAGGGAGGCCAGCGCCTGGCTGCGGCCTGCACCGCAGGCTCTGATGGGGCCAAACGGCCCGGCTGGTGGTGCTCACGGTTGAGCATTGCCCCCTGGACCCAGAGGTCCCAGGTCCGATTCCCGGTCAGAGTGCAGCCTGGATTGCAGGTGGTGGGCTCGATCCCCAGAGGGGGGCGTGCAGGAGGCAGCCGATCCATGATTCTGTCTCATCATCGATGTTTCTCTCTCCCTGTCCCTCTCCCTTCCTCTCTATCTAAAAATCATTTGGAAAAAAACCAAACATGTAAAAAGGCCAAAGTGAGGTCCCCAGAGCTGGCCAGGACACGACGGCAGTGGAGCGGGGCGGGGAGGAGGGCCCGGCGGTCTAGATGTGGGCAGTTGAGATGCTCAGCGTAGCGGGAGGACTGATGCGTTTGGAAGGGGAGTTCGCAGGATGGCTGGCGGGCGCCATGGACCAAGGACGGCCAGGATGGTCCCTTAAGGGTCCATCCTGAGCTTTAAAAGCGTGAATTAGCATGGCAGTATAGAACATATTACTGGGACCTTTCTACATTACCATTAATTCCCATCTTTAGTGCTATTTACCCATTTATAGTGAGAAAACTTTAATTTAGACCTCTGTATTAATACATACAAATAATTTACTGTTTAAATTTAATTCCAAGTACAATATTGAACCTCTGCTATTTTAACAATTTTGATAAATCATGTTTTAACCTTGAAGTTGTTTTACATTTTTAAAAGGGCCCTGGAAGGTTGATGGCACCAGAATAACAGCATAAAGTAAGATGTTGGTGTCATTCTCACGTTTCTGTAGACATCACCACAGGAACGTTTAGTCTTTCACGCAGTGTTTTTATGAAGTTCATACATTTACTGCTGGGAGCCAAGCCTTCACACCTTTTATGTGGGCACAGTCAAAGCTGAAAAGTCCCCCAAGCATGCTCCCCAAGCATGCCCCCAAGCATGCCCCCCAAGCTTGCCCCCAAGCATGCCCCCCAAGCATGCCCCCAAGCATGCCCCCAAGCATGCCCCCAAGCATGCCCCCAAGCATGCCCCCAAGCATGCCCCCCAAGCTTGCCCCCAAGCATGCCCCCCAAGCATGCCCCCAAGCATGCCCCCCAAGCTTGCCCCCCAAGCATGCCCCCAAGCATGCCCCCAAGCATGCCCCCCAAGCATGCCCCCAAGCATGCCCCCCAAGCTTGCCCCCAAGCATGCCCCCCAAGCATGCCCCCCAAGCTTGCCCCCAAGCATGCTCCCCAAGCATGTCCCCCAAGCATGCCCCCCAAACTTGCCCCCAAGCATGCCCCCCAAGCTTGCCCCCCAAGCATGCTCCCCAAGCATGTCCCCCAAGCATGCCCCCCAAGCTTGCCCCCAAGCATGTTCCCCAAGCATGCCCCCCAAGCATGCCCCCCAGCATGTCCCCCAAGCTTGCCCCCCAGCATGTCCCCCAAGCTTGCCCCCCAAGCATGCCCCCCAAGCTTGCCCCCAAGCATGTCCCCCAAGCATGCCCCCCAGCATGTCCCCCAAGCTTGCCCCCCAAGCATGCCCCCCAAACTTGCCCCCCAAGCTTGCCCCCCAAGCATGCCCCCCAAGCTTGCCCCCCAGGCATGTCCCCCAAGCGTGCCCCCCAAGCATGCCCCCCAAGCATGCCCCCCAAGCATGCCCCCAAGCATGCCCCCCAAGCTTGCCCCCCAAGCATGTCCCCCAAGCATGCCCAGCCCCCACCTCCTGGAAGAGCCACAGGCGCACAGGAGCCGGAATCGCAGACACGGGCACTCTGACTCGTGTCTCGGTAGCTTCTGTGCAGTGACCAGCGATGTGCGAGCACGGAACTCTCAGCAGGGAAGTGGCCGGAGCCTGGGCAGCACCTAGACCAAGGCCCTGGGACCGGGGGCTTCGGGATTGAGCGGCGGGGCCCTGGGCTTCTGGGCAGAGTCCAAAAAGTTTGGTTTCCAGCCATCCGGCTGCACGGCTGCTTCTGACCTTTGCCCCCTGCCACTCCCCAGGCAAAGGGGACACCCCCCGCTGGGCCAGCGCCTTCTCGCTGCCCTGGCTGTCACTGCGAGGGAGCGACCCTAAGAGCCACTTTGCTGTGGGCGTGTGTAACCCGCCGCTCTGGCCCCAGCAGCTCAGCGCTCGGCTCAGCTCTGGACAGGAGCTCCCAGTATGCTGTGATGGAAACAGCCCTGAAACCCCCCAGACTGACCTGCAGCCAGCGCCGCCCTCCGGCACGTGGCCCGGGATTTCCCAGCTGCTCCGTCCATCGGAGGTGCGGGCGCCCTCTGCCCGCCTGCCAGGTCCCATGCTGGGACCCCCCCGCTGCCCACGGGCCGATGGTGGGCCTCGGTGGCGTTGGAGTGTGTCTGCTTTGGCCCCCACGTCGGAATCCGTCACAGGGACCCCGTGGGAACCCACATCTTTATTATAAAAGGGACTCAGCATCACCAGTCCTCACTCCTCACAAGAATGTTGAGGGTTAAATACGACATGAAGAGGTAACCCTTTTAGAAAATCTACAAAGTCCACTTCGTACTAAACTCGACTTCTCCTTCGGTGAGCCTTTCTCTCCGTGCTCTCCTCCCTTTTCCCATCTTGCTCACCGGAAGCTCTCCCCAAACCGACCTGTGGGCTTCCCCCGTCTCCTCCACTGTCTCCCTCTCGAGTCCTAACAAATGCACTTTTTCACTTAAATGTCTAAAACTGTTGTATTTCAATAAAAATGGTCAAATCAACCCGTCCAGCACCTAAGGACTGTCACAATAGGAAAACCAACTCTACTAAACTCCTCCGTTTCTCAGACTCTTCCTTTTCATGTTAGTGACATTTTTTTCCAATTACCTGTCCTTCCCACAACATACAATTTTACAAACAAGTTTGCATGTGCACGTTCCTCCTTGCCTCCCTCCTTCCTTCTTCTCCTGAGTGCCTCTCTCTGTCCTTTCTTCCAGCTGCTGCTCACAGTGTCGGCTCACGAGCCACGCGGGCTTCAGGGCTGTGCTTCCCCGCTCTGGCGCTCGAGTGAGGACTCACCCCCCTGTCTAAGCATTTCTCCCATTCCCGCCGCCGCTGCCCCCGCCCCCGCTCACTGGGCCGATGCCAGACTGTCGCTGGGGATAACACCACCGCCTTCTAAGTGTGGCCTTCCCAGGCCAGTCAGTGAGAGCAGCATCCCAAGACCACATGTAATTAATCTCCTAAACGGAAACTTCCTTTTACGATCCCGCTTATTTCCTTTAATTCCGCCAAACGGTGCGATTAGACGGCAGTGAGAAGCGCAGCATGTCCTGAGTAACGTGATCTGGGCCTTGGCCGCCTGGGTTTGCTTCCTTTGGTTACCTGTCGCCCGAGAGCTCCACGTGGAGGGGGAAGGCGCACACACCCACAGAGAGACGAGAGGACGGGGACGTCAGGGACCCTTGGGTGCAGCAGATGGAGGAGGAGGGCGTCGGTGACGTTGGCGGGACCAGCGCCGGCAGGGTTCCGGCATGAGCGGCAGAGTCGAGCTGGACAGGCCTGGAGGGCTGAAGGAAGCGGGAGGAGATGCCGTGCCTTCCTCGGGGAGCTGGGCCTTGAAGGGAAGAGAAAGGGTGAGGGAGGGAAAAAGGGGGGCAGGGCAGACCTCTGTGGTGGTTCTGTTTCGCTTTGGACCAGCTGAGATTTGAGTTCTTGCTGTTCCGCGGGCGAGGAGAGAGGTGGCCGCCAGGGGAAGCGGGGGAGGTGCTGAGGGGCGAAGTTGCCTGAAGGCTTTGGATGGTATTTACGTTAAAGTAAACGGGATGGTAAAAAGGGGAAGATGACAGCAATCTTCCTGCACGAAAGACAAGAGGCAAGGAAGCATCGAACGGACTGTCAAACTACAGCGGGAAGGTAGGGGAGGGTTGGGGGTCCGAGATCAGCTGAAGGACTTGCATGCATGCATATGAGCACAACCAATAGACGCAAGACACTGGGGGGGGCGGGGGGGCGGCCAGTGAGGGTAAAAAAAATAAAAGAGACATGCACGACTATTTATAATACCTTAAACAATAAAATTAAAAAGATGTCCTAGCAGTCATGCTCATGGCAAGTCTGTCACGCTTTACCCATAAGCAGCCTTATTACTCTTCATTTTTTCCGTCGTCTGTGACTCAGAATAATAAATGCATTCTGCGAGTGTCATTTGAATGTCAACTACTCAAAGCATTCTCTGTGTATGTTCTTACAGAAAAAGGACAATTTTCCTCACTGTCCCTCTCCAATGCGGGAGTTCGTTCTTTCCTTTCTATGGAGTGTGTGTGTGCGTGTGCGTGTGCGTGTGCGTGCGTTTTCCCCTGAATGACAGACAAAGTGGTGATTATTTCATTCTTTCATTGTGCCCTGGCCCAGACGGGCCCAGATAGCAATGGTTCTGGTGGCGTATTCAGTGATTAGTAAATCACAAGGCAGGGTTTTATTGTAAAAACCTTGATGAAATCTTGCTCAGCAGAAAAGACACCGCAGCGTGGCTAAGAGCTGGCCGTCCCTGTGGTTATCAATATAAATGAACACGCACCCTTAAAACTGTGACGCTTGTTACCAGCTGTATTTGCGTGGTTATATTTAAGAAGGTACATCCCTTATGTTCAGTTGTTTTTGTTTCACACTTACAATCTCAGGCAAGCTATATTACTGAAGTCATGTTTCGTAGTTTCTAACGTTCTCAGTTCTCTGATACAAAGGGCAGTTATCTGTGGACATACAAAACGTCCAGCACGTGCTTCATGTCCGCCTAGGCCTGCACTGCCACTAGGTTTGCCATCATCTTTGAGGACATTTTTGCAGAAATTTCCTCTTGCTTTCTTGCTCATGAGCATTTAGCAGAACTGTTGGGACCATACGGAACTGCCAGTATTTAATTACTTTTGATACAACGGAATTTGCCGGTCATATGCTGTACATGCAATGAAGTCGTTCGCACGGCAATGCGTCTACGCGAACTACTGCCCTCACTTACCTTCTCTCACTGCAGGCTGGCAGCGCGTCGCCTCAGTCGCCTTCCACAGACATCTTCGACATGGTTCCCTTCTCTCCTGCCTCCCACCAGCCTTCGGCGCCCACGCCCAACGGCACGCAGCCGCCCCCGGTCCCTGGCAGAGCCGCTGAGATCAGTAAGTTCGCATCAGATCACTGGGCCTCGCTGCGCTTGTGTGCATTGTGATGGCCGACGAATGCTTTATGCGGAATGATCGATCTCAAAACGCTCATTAAATTTTTTTGTAACGTATTTTTTTTAATTGATTTCAGAGAGGAAGGGGAAAGATAGAAACATCCGTGATGAGAGAGAATCATGGGTCGGCTGCCTCCCGCACGCCCCACACTGGGGATCAAGCCCGCAGCCCAGGCCTGTGCCCTGACCGGGAATCAAACCATGACCTCCTGGTTCATAGGTTGATACTCAACCACTGAGCCACACCGGCCAGGCTCATTAAATGTTTTCATTACCAAAGTGTTATGTTTACATGTGCATACAGTATCACGTTTACAAAGTATACATGTGTCACATTCATAGTTGAGAGTATACTGGTAAAGACAGGATTTACATTTAAAATTTTATGAAAACGACATTTTGGTGTAGGGTTATTTACTTTATAATACTGAGCATTGACTTATATTTTTATTGGGTTATGTTGGGGTTATGTTTTTAATGTTTTAATCTAACGATTGAAAACAACTCTGGTGGGAGTTTTCATGATTTTGGCATGTTTCCTGAAGCTCCGTGTCAATTTTGGATCACCGTGGAGTGCGTGGATAAGCTTAGTGAAAGAAACACACAAATCCATGCATTCCATGATTTGTTTATTACTCCTGGATCAGCGCGCTTTCTCTGACATCCGAAACATTGGGAAGGCGTCGCTCTTGTGACTCGCCTTCTGTATGTCCAGAAGGAACGTGAGGGTCTCTTTTGGGTGAGTTAGAGAGCAGCCGGCAGACGCTCACTGTTAATATCTTGTGGGTTTGATCTGCGCCCTGTCACAGACACCCACAGATTAGTTCCCAGGGGCCGTGACCGGGCGCCGTGTCCCCAGGGAGCCTGAAGGAAAGCGATTTGGCATACGCTGCTCTCCTGCACCCTCTCTGGATCCCAGGAAGACCTTTCCGTGTCACGTGTCACGCCGAAGCGTTAGCGTCAGGCTCAGAGCATGGCAGGGCCCATGGCGGGTGTGGGTCCCTTTGTGAAACGTGAAGTCTCTTCCCATGCGAGGCGGTCATGGGGCTTTCAAAGACGAACGTGAATGCAAAGGGATAACATCAGGGACTTTGAAAATCTGCTTGTGGGAGAATTCAATACCCTCCCTAATTTGAAATGTATGCAGAGTTTGCTGGAGATGTTTTGTGCCAACACACACATCCTCGTGTTCTTCGAAAAGGTCGCCAGTGTCCTGATCCTGTAATGGGCCGATTTTGTCCTGTCGTCGTGTCCTCCTTTACCGCTGTTTTGTAACTCGTGGGAGACCTCTCACTCTTCAAAGTGTCTTTATTTGGGTGATCCGTGATACGTCCCTCTCAAGTTTATACAGTCCTTACCAGAACGAGGGACTTCTAAGCATTTGTCATTTGTTAACTTATTTCATATATGACTCTGCCCCCCCACCCCCCAAAGTTATAACTGGAGAAGCAAGAATAATGGGGAGGGAAGGAGCGATGTCGAGGATACAAGCAGCTGAAGTAGTATTTCTTACACAGCATTGACTTCAGAGTGTGGTTATAGTTTCCTGAAAAGGCAAGTCTTAGTACATTATAAATTCCCAGGTCCATCGATAACGCCAAATTCCTTTAGAGTCTTGTCAGGGTTTTATTTGAATTGATTCAGAGAAAAGAGAGTTCTTAGCCGTTCAAACATTTCTTTTTCAATTATATAATAGGTCATAGCCTTATCAATCACAGCCATCAAGTTTAACGTGGAAACGTCTTAATCACTTCTGTGATTAAGAAAAAGTATACCTTAAAGTACTGGCACAGAGCGCTTTTTGATGCTGGGATGATACTGGGATCGGGGTTTTCTAGGAAGGTGACATGATTTCACACCACAGGAGACAATACCCCTTAAACTTTTTCTGAGATTCATACGTGGACTGTGAGGAAAGCTGCCTCCACCCTCCTCAGCCCTGCGCACTGCTGCACGCCTGGGTCTGAGGATGGGATGGGGGCATCACGGCGAGGAGCACATTCATTGTAACAACATGCAATGCATTAATTATCAAGGATTCGGTGGATTTGATATCAGGAAGCCCTCGTTAAAGATGCATCCTAAGATGAATTCGTGCGTCCGGGTTGGCATTTAACCAGCCGACGCTCGGGAAAGCCCAGCGGGAAGGGGGAGGGGCTCCCTTGGCATGTCGGATCTCTACGCAGTCGGCCTTGGTGGTTCATATTCCACATCCTTGTCTTCTGTCCAGAACGAGACCTGTTTGGAGCAGAGCCCTTCGACCCGTTCAGCTGCGCGGCGGGAGATTTCCCTCCTGACATTCAATCAAAACTAGATGAAATGCAGGTGACTATCCGGCAGACGGGCCCTGCCTGGCGTTCTCTTGTTAATACGTGCTTCTCTGTACCCACATTCTCCTTTCCTGGAGTTAGCATCACTCTAAAGACTTACGTAAAGTAACTACTTTAAAATGATAATATGCGTTTGGCCCCATAAATGCTCCTGCAGATGCTAAGGATGAGGGTCGGTTTGGTTCTTAACGGCGCAACTTGCAGTGGCAATACAAAGGTTCATGACCTCATGCAAAATTGCATGGATTCTAATGGCCCGTTATTCTGAAACCCAAGAATTCAAAGGTCATTGCACTAGATTTGTAAGATTCTGTCTCAGTCTTAACAATTATGAATTGCAAGATTGTGAATGGGTGGATGAAGGGGGATCTTTGTAAGGCTACCATCCGCCTCGCGTGAAAGAGGCACTGTAGGGCAGCGCATGACTTTGGGGTTCTCAGGGAAAAAAGCAGAAAGCCCGTCACAAGCTTTTTAGGAATGTTGTTCAGGTGGGTTTTCGTTCTTTCTCTCCCTTTTATTTCCCAGTTTTGAATTGTTCTGGAAGGGTGAAGGTGCTGGTTTAAGAGCTCTATAGAGTGGGCCATGTTTGATCCATGTTCTTAGAAACACCACATTCTTCTGTTTACATGTTCTCTTTCTGTTTTGGTGAAGTTATTCTATGCTAGTTTTTTATCGAAGACATGGCCTTGAAGCTCTCAGACAAACATTAACTCAAACATCATAATTAAATTAAAAAATGACGGCACCTAATAAAATTCCAGTTAAGAAAGAACTCTGATATAACAGGACAAATGATACTATTCAGCTGAAACTAAAATCACCAATATCCAACTTCTGTTTATCTTGGTGTCCCCATCTCTTTGCTCTCTTCCAAATACTGTGAAACTTTCACCCAAGTGGCGCATGGTAATTTGCCAAGAATGCTTTATTTCCGCCATCTGGAATCCATTGCTAAGCTTTTGTGAGGACAGATGCACATATGGGCACTGATGGGATAGTGTTAGTTCTCAGGTTTATACAAACTATAAAGAGCACTTTTTTATTAATGCTTTTTAGATTTTCACAAAGTTGAAAAATCGTCCTATACATTTTTGAAGATAAGCCTACGACTTTAGATCTTTGTAGGCACTCAATTTGAGAAACACTCTACTGGAATGATTTCATGAGGTGTTAGTCCAAGAATGTTCAGCGGTGGTATGTTTGCTGTTGCTTGTTTTTGCCATTTCTAATATTTTCTTAATTTCTTGTTCATTCTTTTCTGCTTTCATCGTGGGTAGCGCCAGAGATGGTTGGTATATTATTTTCATAATAATTTTAGACAGCTTGCCACTTTTTAAAGCTAAAAATATAACATTTGCATGCTTTGTTTAAGAAATATTCAAACAGCAGTTTCATATGGATGTATCTGATTATTAATTGTGTCTCAAGGGATCTTATAACCCATATTTTAAAGTGTTTTTCTCAGTGATGTAGTCACTACTGTGTTGTCTATATCATTGCTTGCCTATGTCTTTGAGTCCAGGAATAACTTCCAAGCTCATTTCAATTAAAGTAAAATAGTATTTTCATCTAAAGTCTATGATGACTCTGTTATTTATTTTGTTAGCTTAATTAATCTAGTGCGCATTTAGCTACTATTTTTATCTTTGCCTAGAATGTAAGCATTTATACAGTGTAATAGGCAGCATAACCATCATATTGAGTTAATAAGCCTACTGAGATAATTGGTTTTCCTTTTTTATTGACGAAGTCACAGAAATATGTACAATTTAATAAAAAATGTTAAGCCATATTTCATTATAAATTGTTAGAAAGTTAGATATTTATTTGAAATCAATAACTTAGGTTTTTCATTTGACATAATGTAAAATTCTAGTATGTGACCTCAACAGGGAAATCAGCATGATAGCATGGTCAGCCCAGAAGTACACCTTGTAAGTTTTAATAACATAATACCCGGTAAGTCAGTGAATGGTGAAAGAATTATGCATTAAATGGTGTTAAATTGACTGGTTAATAACCTGGAGGATCAATGTACAGCAGACACAGCAAATATTGAAATACACTTCACAAGCAGCAGATTTAAATGTTTGAAATATGAATATTTATCAGACTTTTTATTTGGAGAGAAATTTTTATAAGGGCATCCTATTTAATAAAGAGGTAATATGCAAATTGACGCTCACGCCATTGCACAAGATGGCCGCCCCCAAGCAGTCAAAGATGGCCAGCAGGGGTGGGCAGTTAGGAGTGCCCGGGCCGGCAGAGGAGGGCAGTTGGGGGTGACCAGGCCTGCAGGGGAGGGCAGTTGGGGGCAACCAGGCTGGCAGGGGAGGGCAGTTAGGGGTGACCAGGCTAGCAGGGGAGCAGTTAGGCATTTATCAGGCTGGCAGGGGAGTGGTTAGGGGGTGATCAGGCTGGCAGGGGAGTGGTTAGGGGGTTATCAGTCTGGCAGGCAGAAGCGGTCAGGGCCATCAGTCAGACAGGTAGGTGAGTGGTTGGGAGCCAGCAGTCCTGGATTGTGAGAGGGATGTCCGATCTCGGGCCTAAACAGGCAGTCGGACATCCCTCTAGGGGTCCCAGATTGGAGAGGATGCAGGCTGGGCTGAGGGACACCCCCTCCCCCATGCATGAATTTTGTGCACTGGGCCTCTAGTATTTTATATAAACATATAGTCTTTTACAGAAGAACTTACATAGTTTTTTTTTAATTTTCTGTTTAATAATATAAATATGTCAAATATACATAATTAAAGTACATAGACAAATGATTAAGAAACTAAACAATCAACAGATGAATTAAAAAAAAATAACAGTAGTTCAGAAAAGAAAACGAAGTGGCTGGTATACATGTAGACATGTTCAGTCTAATCAGAGAAAACATGCAAATTAAGTAAAGAATTATAAGTATTACTAGAGGCCTGGTGCACGAAATTCTTGCACTGGCGGGGGGGGGGCCCATTAGCCCAGCCTGCTCCCTCTCGCAGTCCGGGACTCCTCGGGGAATGCCTGCCTGCCAGCTTAGGCCCACCCTAAGCCAGCAGTCGGACACCCTTCTCACAGTCCGGGAGCCCTTGCTCCTTACTGCCCATCTGCACACTGCTCCTTACTGCTCAGTTCGCTGCTCCATAGCACCGCCATGGAGGCGGGAGAGGCTCCCACCACTGACGTTGCACTTGCCAGTCATGATCCTGGCTTCCTGCATTGAGCATCTGCCCCCTGGTGGTCAGTGCGCATCATAGCGACCAGTCGTTCTGCTGTAATGATTGATTAGGCTTTTATTGTATAGACTAGTGGCCCGGTGCACAAAATTCATGCACATTAAAAATGGATTAATTAGAGGAAATATTTTAATATTGCTGTTTTCCCTTTCTCTATAATAGAAGTGTCAGAGATGAAAGAAAATTAGTAAAATGTATATGAAAAATCTTCCTCCTGTCAGAGTCTGGGGTGCGCTGCGGGACCCAGAGTCAAGTCCCCGCCCACCCGTGGTGCTTCAAAATCATGCAAGACCCAGACCCAGCTGGCCCCATCCCCATGGGGCAAGATCCAGACCTGGCCAGCCCCACCCTTGTCAAGCCCCGCTGGGTGGGGAGCGCAGCCTCAAGTCCTCTGGCCCTGCACCAGGGTACGGGGCGTGCCTTAAGGTCCCCTGTCAAGTCCCGCCGGGTGGTGGGCACAGCCCGAGGTTCCCCATCAAGCCCCACCGGGTGGGGGGCGCACCTTGAGGTCCCCCGTTAAGCCCTGCCGGATGGGGGACACAGGCCTGAGATCCTTCATAAAGCCCCCTGGGCGAGGGGTGCAGCCTCAGGTTCCCCAGCCTGGTGCCGGAAGGGGGGCGCAGCTTCAGGTCCCCCGTCAAGCCCTCCGGGTGGGGGGCATAGCCTTAGGTCCCCCAGCCCGATGCCAGGAGGGGGGGGGCACCTTGATTGCTCATTAAGGCTCATTAGGGGAACTCAGCCTCCGCTGTGGGCGCAGCCATCTTGTGTATGGAAAGCCCCCCTCCTGCCTCCGCTGTGGATGCTGCCACCTTTGTGACGGTGTGATGGTCAATGTGCATATTCCCTCTTTATTAGATAGGATTTTCTTACTAATAACCAGCACTAATGCAAGTGACCAAGCAAGTGCTAAATCACTGGGGACAGGGTCTGTCCTAGCGTGCCTTTGGAGGGCGCTTTGCCTCTAATACTCATGTCTGTATTCTCCACCAAGTCAATGCGCTCTGTTCTGAGGAGAAAACAATTGTAAGCGTGAACATTACGCAAAATAATTCAGTACATCTTGGAAGTTGTAAAATACTGGAAACCGTTAAATCATATTAAAAATAATAGGATGTTACACAGCCATTACACTAGTTGAATGGGGACTCAGTAAAGAAGGTTGGGTCTGCTAATGGGGGTCGCGATCTGCCACACCCACGGGAAAATGTGACAGGCCAACGTTTTGACACTGAATTATTTTAGTTGCTCGTAGCCTGAAGATTTCAACTTGGGTTCGCAGTCTCTTCGATTTACTGAGTTTACTTGTGTATTTACTGCCATGTGCTCTTCTGCTTTAATGGTCTGTCTCTGTTTTACAGGAGGGGTTCAAAATGGGACTAACTCTGGAAGGCACAGTATTTTGTCTGGACCCCGTAGACAACAAGTGCTGATGTCCAGAAGAGGGTCCCTGGTTCGTGTTAAGTTTGTTTGATCTGCACATGCGTCCGTGGTGACTTCATGACAGGTCTCACCCACGTGCCAATGTATGTTTTCCTGTCTTCACTTCCTGAAAATGATTTCCGTAAAATTTCCTCGTACTTTCACCATTGACCTGTAACCTCTCATTTTTAAAAACCACCCACTGTCAAAGTCTTCTTTTCTATTCCTTTCTGTTTCTGTTGTAAAAGGACTTATAATCCAAGGACCAGTGATCCCAGTATCTCTCTTGTGCTTGAGCTCCACAGCGTTCGCACCCTCACATCAGGGTTCAGACTCCAGGCTGCTAGTTGAGTGCTGATTTCCCAAAAGCCATACCTTAAAGAAACCTTCGAAAGTCCTAACGAGATACACCAACGCCAAACTGAATACTATATTCGAAGTAATAACCATGTTGCCCGATGTCGTTCTATGTATGAAGTGTTGTTTCCTATCATTGAGACCATGTAAACTTTGAATATAACGCCACCAGGTCACTTTTGGTAGGTGAAATAACAAAAGTATAAATGCCTCTTATAATTAAACCAAATGTATTTAGAGTATTAGCAAATGCAAGGTAATAACGTTGGCCATTATTGTCAGTTATACTCTACATACTTTATTTCATGAATAAATATTGTGGAAAAAATGTAAATTTCCTTTTTAGCAAACACTTAAAATTTAAGTTCTAATGAGATAAGTTATGTTACTAAACATGTAGACACCCTTCGATCTCATGTTTCCTGAGAAAGCATTTGGCATGTTATCTGTCTATAGCTGCACTGTCTGTAACTCGTATTTATTTTACCAAATATATTTTTGTCTCAAAATAATGGTGATGCCTCATTAGTTTTGATACTTTAAAATCTATAGAAACTACTCGTCACGAATCATCAATATTATTTCACAAATTTTTTGTTGTTGACGTTAGAATCTCATTTTTTTTCCACAAAAATCAAGTTGCTGCTCAGTTTATCTTTAACTTGAATAATAATTGTTACTCTGCAACCAAAATTTATGGTCAAAACTTATCATTTGGTTCATCACAACATCAGAACAAGGAGTGAGGCTACATTGCTGGTAGACTCCAAAGCAGATTCTGCTTTTCTTCTCCTCGTGGAAATTTTCTTCAAGTGCTAAAGGTACATTTTCACTAGGAAAGGAAATCGAATAGCTTATGCAATATTCTATTTGTATGTACCTCCATAAGGTTCTGTGCTATGTGTAAGCCTTCTTGGTTGTTTTCTGGTATCCGTTAGGTTGTACCTTAATTAGAAGGTAGTATGTGTTTCATAAAGAAAAGTCTTTATAATTTTGTTTGTCATATAGTATTTTGGAATTTGTATAATGAGGACGTTTAGAAGCCATATCAATGGCTTTTTTTTAACAGATAGAATTTGTATTTTTATTGTACTTTAAAAAGCTTTATGTAATAGGTATATATTTAGTGGCCATTTATTATCAATGTTAACATAATAAAATACTTAAGATGGTATTTGCACATTTAAGATACATGACCAATTTTTAATGGTAATCAGGTAATCAATTCTGCTACTGGCATGATTAAATAGTCCATAATTGGTCATTAATTATGAAAATTTGCTTCACCAGTGCATTTTTATGAAGATCCAGTTGAAAATTGTATTTCTATGGAAACTCAATGATACGTTTGATTTGACTGAGAATAAATGATTTTAATTAAACTGTATAACCTGATTATTAAAAATCCCTAATTAAGACACATTTTGAAGTTAATTTCATGCTGGATTTTTCTGGTCACGGGTTAGAGACAAGAGAGACAGGCAGAGAGAGGGAAAGGGTTTAACTTCATTTCTTAGATCCCACACACATTGCTAGCTGTATGAGCAGATATTCCTTGTAAAAGCAAAGGATTTGCTCCTGCTGGTGAGAGAGGGCTCAGTGAGCCTCGAGTCCGAGCTGTTGGTTTGGTTTGGGTTCTTTGTCTCAAGAAGTGTACAAATGAATTCACGGGCAAAGGGACACGAATGAAGCTTATTACAGTGGAAGTTAGCAAAGCTCTCAGCAGGCTACAGGGGTCCTGAATAGGGTTCCCACAAGCTCACTGGTCTAGGGGTTTATATTGCCTGCTCTTGCCTCCTATTGGCTTTTTCAAAAATAACACCAGCCAATCTCCTTTTGACTTCATCTTCCCTCTTGGTTCCCACTCCCAGGTTCAGGGGGAAGGGCAGCTCTACGGATGACTGGTCCATTCAGTTTATCTTACTCACATCCTGACCATTTGGTTCATTCCCTCCTAATTTACCATATTCCCTCCCCAGGCCTTTCTGAGTCCTCATGCCCCCCTTCCAGTGCTGTAACCTAACTGCCCTAAGGGAGTTGGGATGATGATCACTCTGGCTGCTTCCTGCTGAGTGGGGGCATTGTGAGGAGCTGACCGGCAGGGTTCTGTCAAGAGAGGACTATCTAGAGGGCCACAGAAAATCGGGTTATCCATGTGGGGGTTCCATTTCCATAATCATCTGTAATTTGAAGAATTCTAGGCGAGAAAGCACAAATTTGGCCAAGCTGTTAAAAATGCAGCAAAAATTTAGGAAGAGCACTTCAGAGATCAGGGAGCCTGGAAGGGTTGGAGCCCAGGTATGCTAGGCAGCCAGGGGGAGAGAGAGAGACCACCCAGTGGCTGGGCCTGTTGGTTGTACTTACACAGCCATTCTGCTCGTTCATAAAATCTCCTTATGTTTGTCTCCATGAGGCCGGAATTACTGACATAGTGCAGCAAGTATTGTTTGTCACCGCACAGACTCCTCCTTGTTCTGCCGAGAGGTAATCAAGAGCGACACGATCATCCAAGTCTACACAGGCTAAGGAGTCCAAGGATTTACAGTCCTGCTCTGGCTGCCGCCTCAGCGGCCAGGTCAGCTCGTCTGTCCCTTCCGTGACCTCATCAGCTCCCCTGGTGACCTGAGCAATGGGTCAGGCTCCCTCTGAGGGGAGGTGCACGGAGGACAGAAGCCGATCCATCTCCTTATGGTATTTAACAGGGGGTCCCATGGGGGTCAAAAATGTCCTTCCCTCCTGGCTGGTGTGGCTCATGGTTGAGCATCCACTTATGAACCAGGAGGTCCCGGTTCGATTCCCGGTCAGGGCACATGCCCGGGTTGCAGGCTTGATTCCCAGTGTGGGGCGTGCAGGAGGCAGCCGATCAATGATTCCCATCATTGATGTTTCTGTCTCTGCTTCTCCCTCTGTGAAATCAATAAAAATATATTTTTTAAAAAAAGAAAAAGAAGTATCTTTCCTTCCAGATGACCTCATGGGTCTGGAGAACGAAGAAAGCATATTCAGTGTCAGTGCATATATTTACTCTCCTGGCCTCCCCAAGCTCCGGTGTTCTCTCAAGAGTGATCAGCTCAGCTGACTGAGCGATAGTGCCAGCAGGGAGGGGAGCGCGCTGCAGAGCAGTGACCACAGCATAACCAGGCCTATGCACCCCATGTTCTAAGGAGGAGCACCCCTACCTGAGCAGGGTCATATCAGGACATTCTAAGGGATTCTCCATTAAATCTTCTCTAGAGTCAGGTTTGCAGGACTACCTGTGAACGGCCATGATACGTCATGTCTTTTCCTTCGGGAGGGAACATGGCTGGGTAAAAAGGGGCGAGTTTTTATTTGGACTATAACCCGAAGCCTAACCCTAACTCCTAATGCTAACCCTAACCGCTAGCGCTAACCCTAACTCTTAACCCAAAACCTAACCCTAACCTAATTCCTAACACTGACCCTAACCCTAACATAATTTCTAACCCAAGCCATAACACTAACCCAAATGTAATGTCTAACACTAATCCTACATCCTAACCCTAACTCTATTACACTAACCCTAGCCCTAACTTGAAACCCTATAACACTAACCCTAACCATGAATCCTAACCCTAACCCTGATGCAAAATCCTAAACATAACACTACTTTTGAGAGGTAACTTCTAACCCTATTCCTAACACTAATTCTAATGTCTAACCCTAACCCTAACATAATTCCTAACACTACCACTAATCCTAACCCTAACCCCAACCCTGTCCCTAACCCTAATTCCAAAACCTAATTTGAACTCTTAACCATAACACTAATTTTTAACCCAACTAGTAACAATAACCCTAACTCCTAACCCTAACCCTAACTCCTAAAAGTAAACCTAACACTAACTTCTCACCTGAAACCTAACCCTAATTCCTAACACTAACCGTAATTTCTAAATGAAACCTTAATTTCAAACCCTATCCCTATCCCTAACTCCTAAACCTAACTCTATCCCAAACCCTAATCCTACCCCAAACCCTAACCCTAGCCCTAAGCCTAACCCTAGCCCTAGCCCTAACTTAGACCCTACCCCGAACCCTAACCCACCCTAACCCTAGCTCTATCCCTAGCCATAACCCTAGCCCTAACCCGAACCCTTGCCCTAGCCCTAACCCTAACCATATCCCTAGCCCTAACCCTAGCCCTAGCCCTAACACTAGCCCTAACCCTAACGCTAGCCCTAACCCTAAATCTAGCCCTAACGCTAACCCAAACCCCAGCCCTAACCCTAACCCTAACCCTAACCCTAACCCTAACCCTAGCCCTATCCCTAGCCCTAACCCAAAACCTAGCCCTAGCCCTAACACTAACCCAAACCCTAGCCCTAACCCTAACCCTAACCCTAGCCCTAACCCTAACCCAAACCCTAACCCTAACCCTAGCCCTAACCCTAACCCTAACCCTAACCCTAGCCCTAACCCTAACCCTAGCCCTAACCCTAACCCTAACCCTAGCCCTAACCCTAACCCTAACCCTAACCCTAGCCCTAACCCTAACCCTAACCCTAACCCTAGCCCTAGCCCTAGCCCTAACCCTAACCCTAACCCTAACCCGAGCCCTATTAGTAGTGTCCTCTAACAGCTGTCCTGATATTTGAGAAGATGGCTCTCTGAAAGCCATAAGCTTCCTTTGGAGGATAGTGATATAATGGGGACTAAGTGCCATCTGGTCCTTTCCTAAGGTCACCCTGGTGATCCCCGGAACCAGCCATCAGTAGCCATCGCCCACAAACAGGCGGGCCAGCCCTTGGCCACGATGTCCAGTTCTTCACTCGGATGTTGCACAGGCTGTTGGGCAGGGCCCCGGGCTTGGGTCAGTATGCCTAGGGCCGTCCCTGCCCCCTACAGTTACATGTAGGTTGAATTCCTTGTAAGCCTTTTCTAGCCTGAGGCTGTAGGGGGTGCTGCTTCTGGTGGGGAAAGGAGGTTGGGTCCTTGAGGTGTATTTGGGCAGGAGTGGCCCCGTGGACCCTCCCACCTTTCCTTGTGTAGCCCATACTTCTGGGTTGATCTCAGTTTCAATCAGGGGCAGGCGTAATGCCTGCTCTGGGGCCATATGTACTTATAGTACCCAATTGAGCTAATATATCTCACCCCAGAACGGGGCTCAGCCTTTCTGGCATGATCAGGAAGGCAGATGAGAAGAGGAAATCACTCCAGTTACCGCAGAGAGGCTGGGAGAATTGCCTACTTACAGGTTTCCCGAGACGCCTCTCACGGAATAGGTAGCTCCGGTGTCCAGGAGGAAGTTGACGTCCTTTCCTTCAACAACCAGAATCACCCAGGGCTCTGAGCTGCTGGGTTTGTCGTCTTGAGAAGTGGACAAATGAATTCATGGACAATGAGGAGTAAGCAAAGGGAAGTGCAGTTTATTACAGCAAAAGTAACAGAGCCAAATACCAACAGCACAACGACGGAAATTTCTGTGGAGAGCCAAATTTTTTAAACTTAAACTTCTTCTAACGCCACTTCTTCAATATAGACTCGCCCAGGCCGTGGTATTTTGTGGAAGAGCCACACTCAAGGGGCCAAAGAGCCACATGTGGCTCGCGAGCCGCAGTTTGCCTACCACGGGTCTAGGGCTTTATATTTCCTGCTCTTGCCTTCTATTGGCTCTTTCAAAAATAACGGCAGCCAATCTCCTTTTGCCCTCCTCCCCCGGCTCTTAGTTCCCGCTCTTGGGTTCCGAAGGAAGGGCCGCTCTGCCGGTCACTGGTCCATTCAGTCTATCCTGCTCACATCCTCACCATCTGGCTCATTCCCACTTGATCTACCATCTTCCGTCCCTGCAGCCCTTACCCTAGACTGCCTGATCCCATCGAACTCCTCAATAGTTTGGCTCCTTTTACGAGAAGCATCTGGTGCAAATAACTGTACTGTGAAAAAATATATTTTCAAAAATAAGAGTCTTTTTAGCCTCATGATAATGCCAAGCGTGGTTTGGCTGGTAGTCTTAAAACGATGGACTTGATAACAGAATTCGAGCTGTGGCTGATGGAATATCTTGAAGACGTTCTGAACCTATCAAAACACAATGTTAAGTATTTGAAAGACACACAGGACTCACCTACACGGCCTTTGCACACCAACAAATCATCAAGCCATTCAATAAAATTCACGTATTCCTCACTCCATGTGGATAAGATTACTATGTGGGTAAGAAAAAGTCTAGTAATTTTGCTAACAGACATCGTTAAATTGGAGGTAACATGGCCCCTACCTTCAGTTAGTTTATCGTCAGAGAGGAAAAGTAAAGCAAATACATGAATTAATAAATGAAAACCAATATGTATTAAGGTTCTCTGTGCACCCAAACTCCCCTGGGAATAGTTATATGTAACTGCTTTACATTTGGGGACCCAGCACTGGCCAGTGTCTCATGCTGGGTGTCCAGTGGAGGCTTCTTTGGACAGCCAGTGACAGTCATGGTCTCCATCTTTTCTTGTTTCTTGTACTTTTCATTTTTCTTAAGTCTTAGTCACATTACAGTAATTCATGTTCAGCTAGAAATTCTGATAGATTTCATGTTGTTACATTTCTAAATACTGACTTTTTCTACCCATTTAGATGTTATTTCACATAACCATGAACAAACTGGCTGTTAATATTGTTCTGCCCCAGTGTTTCCAAATATACTTCCAAATTCAATATTTATTCATGATTTTGGGTTTCAGCCTCTGGTAAATTACTTGAAGAATCTTGGACTCAATGTTGACAACTAAATCTCAGACTCCACCTAAAGTGCACCCTTTCTAAGCCGCTAACACACTGTGGAGATGGGCAGGAGCGATACAGGGTGGGGCAAAAGTGGGTTTACAGTTGGGCGTACTCGAGACACAGAGTTCCTTCTTGTGTCATCATTAAGGACTAGAGGCCTGGGACGTGAAATTCATGCATGGGTAGGGCCCCTAGGCCGGGCCAATGGGTGCCTTCTGGCTGCTGGCCGGGTCTCCCTTCCCCAGCTGCTGGCTGGGGTCTGTCTTTGTTCCGCGGCACCCCCTGGTGGTCAGTGCACATCACAGCAAGCGATCGAACTCCTGGTCTCCCGGTCAAACTCTCAAGGGGACAATTTGCCTATTAGGTTTGTATAGATACATGTAGATTGTATTATTTTCCAGGCCAACAACTGTAACCCTATGTCAGCCCCACCCCACACTGTCCTCAGGCCCCTGTGTCTCCTCTCCTTCTGCCCCATAAATCGGACACCAGCCTTCATTCTTATACCCGGGTCCCCTCTTAGGTTGCGAAGGTCCAAATGTAAGCCACTCCTGGTAATCCCACCCTCAAAGCATTTTTAGATTTCATCTAACGTGAGATTCCTTTACTCCAGTGAGGAGACCTCCTCCTAATATCATTTAGGGTGTTCTCTCTCCTCCCTCTCGAGTGAAGGGTTATGAACTATGGATATTACTTCAGCAGCAGAAGGCATCACCTTTCTCTGGGTCTGTTTCTTTTCATCCCAATGGGTGAGCGTCCAGGCTCATTCCACATTTCTCTGCCCTTCTAGGACAGAGTGAAATGACGGCATGCCCTACTCCTGTATCACTAGCGTTGGGGTTTGTGTCTGTTACCACCGTAACTGCAACTGAGGATTTGCAGAAACTTACCGTAGTCCCCTTAGCCAGATTGCGGGCATCCGTTCCGATGCGCGCTCAGAACTCACTGGCCAAGCCTGTCCGGCTTGCAAACAGTTCTCTCTGTAGGCACCACGGGCCACGCACGAAGGCTTTCTTTAAAGGGACACTGACTGGAAGCTGTAGTTATCTCCTTTACACTATCCACGTAGTAACGTGTTTTGCAAAAATCCATAAAAGACTATCTTGTAAACATCTTCTAAAATATGTTAATGTCTTTTTTTTTTAAAAAAAAAACCTCTCTATTTATTACCCAAAAATCTCGAGAGAAGGATGGCCTTGACATGCTGGGATACTCTTTGGTGCCAAGCACAACACCCACCCCGTCGCGGCCAGTGGAGGCTGCAGGGCGCCCCCGCAGGCTCCTTGCTGACGAGGCCGCAA
Source organism: Corynorhinus townsendii (assembly GCA_026230045.1). Classification (NCBI taxonomy): domain Eukaryota; kingdom Metazoa; phylum Chordata; class Mammalia; order Chiroptera; family Vespertilionidae; genus Corynorhinus; species Corynorhinus townsendii. Next base: position 2,000,326 of record JAPDVU010000005.1, read on the forward strand.
ACCCTCGCTCTCCATGACACAGAGGAGCAGCTCGCCTCCCGCTAACTGCGAGCGGACCACCGCCCCGCCCTCTCTGAGGAACCGTTGCCGTGGTGGGTTTATTGGTATCTGACCACGGCAGTCATCTGCTAAGACCTCTGAGCGAATCGTAGGCTACGGAACTCTGCCTCAACGGAGAGAAGGAAAAAAGGAATGATTACTGAGCGTACAGAGGCTCCAAGACGAAGGCTGTGTAACTCAGGGGCACGTCCTGCCCTCACAGGGGCCGAGAGGGCTGTTGGGTGAGCATGTGTGTGTATGAAGGATGACAGCCACGGACTCCAACTGTATCTTTCCCCGAACCTCACGGTGCACATGGTTTACATCGGTGTCTAATCCTTTTACCTTCCTGTATTTGTCCTGGACGTTTCATTGTCCTTTTGCTTCCAATGACATTTCACAAGAACATGTTGGGGCCTTTCCCAGCTGACTACTCCCTCCCGCTGTCTGGCCAGGCTGCTGTGTTCCGGTCTGTTCCAGGGTCACTTGTTCCAGTTGAAATAGCTGTCTGGATGCCCTGGACGGAATCCAGGGGCTGGTCTTTCCTGCAAAGAAAGCAAAGAAAGAGCTTGGTGTCGTGGCTACATGGGGAAAGGAAAAAAGAAGCAACGGACTCCATGGCGAAGTCGACGGGTCGTTGAGAAACATTAATGTAATTCTGGAACCGATTCCCCGTTGTTATTGCTTTCCGGTGCTTCGTGTCCCTCCCGACGTCAGCCGTTTACAGAGCCAGTTGTTTACAGGAGAGTTGAACCAGCGGTATCAGATGGCGAGGAAGCTGTAAGAAGGGGATGCAGCGTGATTTGGACAAAGTGAGCATGTATTCATTTCTCACACACACGCCTCCTTCAGCCAGTTAGTTCTGCATGTATTTCTTTCTTTTTTAAAAATATGTTTTATTGAATTTTTACAGAGACGAAGGGAGAGGGAGAGAGAGTTAGAAACATCGATGAGAGAGAAGCACCGATCAGCTGCCTCCTGCACACACCCCCCTCCCCACTGGGGATGTGCCTGCAACCAAGGTCCATGCCCTTGACCGGAATCGAACCTGGGACCCTTGACTCCACAGGCTGACGCTCTATCCACTGAGCCAAACTGGTTAGGGCTGCATGTATTTCTTTCTTGCTGCCTCCTCTACTTGGAAAAAAATCAACTCACCCTAGGGGTGCAGGGAAGAGGAAGACATCGGTGGTGCGGGGCAGCCCCGAGTCCCGGAGGCCAGCGACCCTGCGCTTGGCAACCTGGCAGAGCAGGCACTGGGCCTGCTCACTTCCCGATGGCGCGGACCCTTGCCGCTCCAAAAGGCTGGGTGGGGCGCAACGCTGTCAGAAGCTGTTTGGACAACGATGCCTCTGTCACTTCCCCTCATCCTCTGGGAGTGCCCACAGCGTCCACCCTTCACAGGGAAGGAGTGGAGCAGGCGCACGCCCACAGGTAAGCGGCCATGTGGCTCAGATTGCCGTCACCATGGGAACGGGGACAGCAAGCCCTCCTGTCTGGAGTCGCTGAGCGGGCACAGGTCTAAACCAGACCCTCCTTGAAATTCGTAAGCAGTCTCCAAAAGGCTCCCTTCGGTAAACGACACTGGCTTTCGGACGTCGGAGCAGATCGGAGGGCGGCCCTGAACTCGGGCCTAAGGCTTCGCACTGGGACGGGCCCTTCGCGGTTCCAGCCCAGCGCGCTCTCCGGCTCCGGGAACGCCGTGTGGACGGGGTCACCGAGTTCAGGCACATTAGCTGTTCTTGGCCTCAAAGACAAGAAAGTCCTCCAAACAAACCAAAGATTTTAAAAGTTGTCATGGCAACTGCATAGTTCCCCTTTTATTTACATTGTTGTTATAAATAAACATCGCGCCGGCGGCTCCTAGGTGCACAGAGCCCGTGGCTGGCGCTGGTCCCGTGACAGGACCGCAGGCCCGCTGAACGGCGGCCTGGGCGCCTGCTGATCGTCCCAAACCTTCCCGTGAAGCTGCACGCAAAGCAGAGCAGGAGCCCGTCTTCCCCGGGAAGGGCATCCTCCGGGCACAGCTGCGCCGAGCAGCGGCCGGTGTTTCTCTTCCAAAGCATCAATGACTCGCCCAGCCCGGCGCGGCTCCGTGGCTGAGCATCAACCCAGGAACCAGGAGGTCACAGTTCCATTCCCGGTCAGGGCACAGGCCTGGGTGGTGGGCTCGATCCTCAGTGCGGGGCGTGCAGGAGGCAGCCGGTCCATGCTTCTCTCTCATCATGGAGGTCTCTCTCTCTCTCTCTCTCTCTCTCTCTCTCCCCCCCCTTCCTCTCTCAAACCAATAAGAATATATTTTTTAAGAAGCGCTGACAACTTGCCGCATTCTCAGGGTAACGTTGACACAGAGGATGCAGGGCCCCCTCTTTCCCGGTCGGCACGAGACCCTGAAGACGCCAGCGGAGCAACGTTGGCGTGGGTAAGAGAATACCATATTGCAATACAGAGAATTTGTTAGGTTTTTATTTCAGTGGCAGCTGCTGGCACGCGCGTCAAGTGTGTAACGAAGCTGCACAAGTGAGAATGTGGATATCCGACCACTTTCTTGAAATGTGTTCAAGTAAAAGGGATTTTGACACGTGTCCAGGTGTTCTCCTTGGGGTAGGCTCTGCCATGCCAGTGGTTTCTCACTGCTGTGCCGGTAAAGAGAAGAAAATGCCGCGCCGGCCCGTGTGGCTCAGCCGGCTCGGCAACGTGCTGTGCACCGAGAGGGTGTTGGTTTGATGCCCACGCAGGGCACAGGCCCGGGTTGCAGGCTCATCCCCAGTCGGGGTCGGGCAGGAGGCAGCCCTTCGATGTTCTGTTCTCACATGGATGTTCCTCTCTCTCTAAAACTCAATTTAGAAAAGAAAGAAAACAGTGCAGAGAACATGAAAATTCCCAGCGTCCCTGTTAAGCCTTCCAAAGTCAGAAACGACGTGTCTCGTGGCTCTGTCTCCCTCCCTGAAGCTGGATCTTCCAGCGGAAACTGCAGAAACCAGATGTCCCTGACAACCGCAGGGGCTCACGTGTCCATTTCTGCTCCCACATTGACCAACTCTCTGCCGCCCTTCAGAAGAGGGTTTACAAGAGAAAGAAAAACCCAACAAAACAACAAAAAACCCTCAACCTCCTTCTGAGCAAACAGCTTAAGTTTTTTTTTTTTTTTTAAAAAAGAAGTCACCAGAATGTCTATCTGATCAAATAAAATCAGTTAGAAAGCTGGAACACGGAAAACAGTCCGTGAGACCATGGAAAGCGCGTGAGTCATGGCCTAGCTGAGTTTATTTGGAGCACACATCCACACATGGAAGGATCTGGGATTCCATCAAAACCAGATTGTTTTCCGGACGGCTCCCCAGCGGAAAACCAGAGCGTCAAAGGAAAATTGGACCAAAATGTCCCAAAAGGCAAGGCAGGAAAATTGTCAGACAACGAACAGAACAAAATAAATGGAGAAGGAAAAGGAAGACCGGGTTTTATCTTTTTTTGCATTTTCTACGTGAAAGGCCAGTCAAGAGCGTTCTTATCGCCATCACACTTGGTATTAGCTGGCATTTCATACCAACTTCGCTTTTTCTCCGACCACGGTCAGGAGCACCGGGCCGCCGGTTCCTGCGTGGGGCGTGAGATGAAACGCTGGTTGGGATTTCAAGGACGCGGAGCTGGTCGGGAAGTGGAGCTGTTCGGGAAGCGAGGCCCAGCGAGAGGAAAAGAAATGCCTTCATTGACGATTGTTCTGCAGGAAAACGAGCAACCGTCCAGCGGAGAGAAACGTCAGCTCTGTTTCAAAAGGCCGATGGCGGTGAGAAGGAACACGGACGCCGCGTTTTCGGTCCTTAAGACAGACGCTTCCCGTGAAAAGGCCGGCGGCCGGTCTGCGCCGGGGCGGGTGCAGGCGGGGAGGAGAGCAAGTCGTGCGCTGAGCCCCTCAGTTCTTGAAGGAACAGTGGGGACTCCTGCACGGGCGGCTTCTGCATCGCTGGGCCCCATCCCGGCAACAGAAGTCTTTTTTGTTGCGGTTGTTGTTAGCTGTTGTCTTGCTGTTTTAAAACGTCCATGTCCAGAACTGACGTTCCTAGAAACGGGACTCTGGATTTGGTCTGAGCCGATCAGTAAAGCAGCCTGAGGTGTTCGGGGAAACGTCTGGAAATGTTTCAGGGACGTCGCTCTTTCTCCCGTTTTGTAAAGCCTACGGCATCAACGGGAAGCCATCCGCCGGTGAAGAACGGGTGCCCACTGGCAAGGACGGTGTGGTCTCCGACTGTGACTGCGGACACAGACTGCGGGGTGTGTGTGGCCCCAAGTGTCCCTGTGAGGTGAGCAGGCTGCCAGGCGAGGACTCATCATGGAATGATGGGGACGGGGCGGCGGGGGATGGGGGGGGCATGGGAAACCACAGGCCATCAGAGGGAACGCGCTGGGCTGGAAACCCTGCAGTCAAACCGCTAATCAAGGAGCCAGCTTTCCCAGAAGAAAGCAGTTCCCCGGGACGCCACGCCAACAGCTCGGGTTAAAAACACGGCTACAGGAATTTCCAAATCAGCACAAGATGGGAAGGCGGCCGCGGGCCACGGAGATGCGCTCTGAGGCACAGCAGCGGGGCTGGCCCGCAGATTCACGATGAGCAGAGTTTTCCTTGGGCTCCGCAGCTCAGACAAAAGGCGGTTGCCAAGCCATCCACCATCTACTCAGGGCAGCTCCGGTTTGCACCCAAATGTCTTCCTTCGTGTAGATGAGAAAGCACCACGTGTCATAAGCACACGTTATGGAAGTCTTTGTATGGCATAGAGGTCACCGTGCGGGGACAGTTCACTCTCACTTTAAAGTACCCATTTATTCAGATGTTTCCATGACTTCATGATTTGACGCTTCGTGATAGTTGTCGATTAACGTGAATCGGAGCCCAGGCGGTTGTGAATGTGAAAATGGGAGCTTATCTGCAGGGACCTGAAACACGGAAGTGAAAGAATGTATGCACCCTGTGTCCCCGGCGGCGTTATTTACAAGAGCCAGGACCTGGGAGCAGCCCCGAAGCCCACCAGTAGGTGAGTGGATGACAAAGCTGTGGCGCGGGTACACAGTGGAATACGACTCGGCCACCAACAGAAGGAGATCTTACCCTCTGCCACAGCATGGATGGACCTGGGGAGCATTATGCTAATTACAATAAGCCAGTCAGAGCAAGACAAATAACGTAGGATTATGCTCACGTGTGGAATTATCATTTTTTAAAAAAACGCATTTTTATTGATTTCAGAGAGGCAAGGAGAAGGAGAGAGAGAGAAACATCAATGGTGAGAGAGAATCACTGATGGGCTGCCTTCTGCACGCCGCCTACTGGGGACCGAGCCTGCAACCTGGGCATGTGCCTTTGGCCGGAATCGAACCCGGGACCCTTCGGTCGGCAAGGGCCAACACTCTATCCACTGAGCCACACCAGCCAGGGCGCACAGGTGGAATTTTATGAACAAACCTAACTACCAAAGTAGAGACAGAGCTCTGGAGGGGAAGGGGCACTGGGAGTGGGCGGGGGCGTTGAGCGGAAGAGGAAGAGCAGGAGCTCATGGACGTGGACACAGGGGGTGACTGTGGGGGAGGGGAGGGAGGGTGGAGGCGGAGGAGGGCGTAGAGGAGGTCAACAGTGATGGAAACCATAAAATAAATATATTCTTTATTTCTGTATAGCAACATAATCCTGGAAACAGATTCAGGCTGAGAGGCAGATGGGCCAACTATGTTTAAACTTCTGTAAAAACTTAAAATGTACGAAACAAGCAAATTACAATGAGAACGTAGTCGTAAAACATGTTTGTCTTGGTGTCAAGGGTTTATAAAAACAAATTCACCAAATGAGTTCCTCTTTCTTAATTTTATGTACATTCCTTTTTCTTTTTCTTTTTTTTTTTTTAAAGAAATGCTTATTGATTTTTAGAGAAAGGGAAAGGGAGAGGGAGAGAGAGAAACATCGATGTGAGAGCTAACATCCATCTATCAGCTGCCTCATGCGACATGCTCCCCCTGCTTGGGATCAAGCCCGCAACCTGGGCATGTGCCTTGACTGGGAATCGAACCTGTGACATTTCGTGCACGGGACGACAGCTAACCAACTGAGCCTCACAGGCCAGGGTGTATGCATATTTCTTAAAGCTGCAGAATGCCAATTTGTTCTATATAATACTTTTTTCCAAATTAGTTTACCCATATAAATGATGTTCTTTTTTTGATCCCTTAATAAGTTACCTCTACATGTGGTACTCTTGACAAAAACTTTATCTGCTATTGAGTTAATTCTGTAGAGCAGAAATCATCTGAGTCTTTTGATTATTTACTATCAACTGTTCTAGCTTAAGTTCTTCACAGTGAACATGAAACAGTGCAGATGAGTGGACAGGGACTTCTGATTTATTCGTATAGATGAGAAAGCGCCACGTGTAATAAGTGATTTCTATATGGATTACTCTAAAAGCCAGAAATTGTATTTATTCTTCTAGTAAGATAAATAGTTCAAATATCAAATCATGTGATATATTTTGGATATGTTACATACTTTTGACATGCTGATAATGTGTTAAAGCATATTCTTCCAATTGCTAATTGCAACTTAGGATCTAGTTTCTTTCTACAGTTGAAATTACATTCAAGCAGAGAGATAACTTATTAATGAGGTGCTGAGTTTCCCAAAACGACTAATCTTAAAGTATTCTGCAGTGTACTTGGAAGCAACTTGAAGAATACAAGAGAACTGTGCCTCTGATAGATGGAAGTGATGATAATCAAACCAGAATGGAGGGGGCTTTAATTTTTACAGGCATTCAATAGAAATACTAGATATCTTTAAAGTTGTATATTGTCATTTCCAAATATAATTTCAAAGATCCTGCTTGCTTTGTTTCCAGAGTAATTGTCTGCCCATAGTAAATAAAGGCACCTTAAGAGATGAAAAAGTAGGGTACCTAATATACTTAAGGTCATCACTGTTGTGTGGTTGCAGATTAAAAGTGTATAAAATAGCCTGGCTGGGGTAGCTCAGTGGTTGAGTGTCAACCCAGGAACCAGGAGGTCACGGTTGGATTCCCCATCAGGGCACATGCCCGGGCTGTGGGCTTCATCCCTAGTGTGGGGCGTGCAGGAGGCAGCCAGTCCATGATTCTCTCTCATCATGGATTTTTCTCTCTCTCTCTCTCCCTTCCTCTCTGGAGTCAATAAAAATATATTAAAAAAAAAAAAAGTCAAACATAAAACCAATGGAAGTAAATGAACGTACTCTCAATCATTTGCAGCAGACACCACACAAATACTTTATAGAGCAATTTGGACGGGGTTTTGAAAACGTGAAGATAACACAGATCTGCCTTCGGAAAGATTGTAACCAAGTCAGAGCTGTCAGAGGTTGTGCCTGAGCACCTCCCGAGGCTTTCTGGTGTCCGTCGTGGGAGAGCCTGTTGGTGAGGCCCAAGGGGCTTGCTGGTTATTGACTCTGTTGAGGAAACCAGTCCAGTGTATAACGTGTCAGCAAGTCTACCCATGGCAAAGGACAGCTTACTTCTCACCCACTCTCCATGTCCATTACATGCGCCAGGCTAAAGAAGTAGTCTCTACTGGGTGTGGTAAACACACAGTACAGCACACAGATGATGCATTATAAAATGGTACCCCTGAAGCCTATATACTTTTATTGACCAATGTCACCCCCATACAGCCAATGAAGAACAGACACGACTCGAACGGAGCGTTACTGGTCTTGTGGTAAGGCGAAAGGAGGCATGCTGAGTCATCGGCTGACTCAGCACTTTCTTGGCAGTACGACGCATCGCTTCTGCTCAGAAGGGAACACACATCATTGCGTCGGCCCAAGCAAGCCACGTGCCCACCCCTCAGCCCATCAGAAAAGGGACATGGAATGAGAACTATGAGGAGGGAAGCACATGTTTCAAGCATCGAAAGAATCCAGGGTGCGTATGAAATGCCTCCAATACTTAATAACTCTGTGACCCAGGAGAAACACTTCCTCTCTTAAGCCTCAGAGTCCTTGCCTAGAAAAGATGCACAGTATTTAGTCATGGAGTTAAGGGTAGAAGGAAAATCAGTATGGGAAGCTTTTAAAGTTAGATAGGAGCTCAGTAAAGGACAGCTACTATTATGAATTCCACATGAATGTAGAGCAATAAGAGTCTTACGATGCAAACAAGTCTTGAGCAATCATAATAAGGCATTAAGGAAATTAAAATGAAAAAGCTTAACCTGCTATTCCTTTCACTGGTTTTACATCATTAAGTTACTTAACAAATGTTGTTTGGAGGTATTTTTTTTCAGAGTTTGTCTGCCCCAGGACACGTTCTGCAGTGCTGAGCTGCCGTGTTGCCCCATGGGATACCTTTTTTTTTTTAATATGTTTTATTGATTTTTTTTACAGAGAGGAAGGGAGAGGCCTAGAGAGCTAGAACATCGATGATGCCCTGACTAGTTTGGCTCAGAGCGTTGGCCTGCAGACTGAGGGGTCCCAGGTTCAATTCTGGTCAAGGGCATGTACCTTGGTTGCAGGCACATCCCCAGTAGGGGGTGTGCAGGAGGCAGCTGATGGATGTTTCTCTCTCATCGATGTTTCTAACTCTCTATCCCTCTCCCTTCCTCTCTGTAAAAAATCAATAAAATATATTTTTAAAAAAAGACACACCGACGAGAGAGAAACATTGATCAGCTGCCTCCTGCACACTCCCTACTGCTTAGGGCTCCATGTGATACCTTTGATGAAAGGTGGATTCGATCTTTCCGGGACGGGATGGCCAAAACCAAGTAAATCTCAGGGCGCGGGTGAGGCCAGGAGCGCGGGCCTGGGGGCCCGGCCTGCAGAGTGGCCCCGGCACGGCCTTCGGAAGGGCTGTGTGTGCTGGAGCCTTGATGCTGAGCGGCCGCAGAACCAGCAACCCCCAAACCACAGGCTCCTTCCTGGTAAACCGAAAGCCATGTGCCTCTCCTCTGGTTTGAAGTGTGTCCCGACGAAGGATCCCAAGCCAAACCCAAATTGGCGAAAATTCTTAGAAAATGGGAGGCTCTGGGCCGCTCAGATATGCTGAAGGGAACGGCTGCTGGCGAAGTGTCTGTCCCGTTTTGCCTCCTGGGACACGATGGGACCTGGGCCAGAGAGCAAGTAGAGTGCGGCTTCCAGGCACTGGCCCTCTGCTTTGTGAAAAGCTGAATATTTGGTTTTCATGACTCGAAACTCTTCTCAACTCTCCATTATTTTACAAGCACAGTGTTTTTCTCTTTGAAAGTCTCCTTTCACGTTCGTATCGTTTTACCCGGTTCCATTTGGATACTGTGAAATCCCTACATGGAATGTTATTGCCCGGGATGCTTGCTGCCCTCCCACCTGGCCGCTAAGTGCTCACGGGCAGCAGCGTGGCACAGGCTACACTTGCTGCGACTCGGAGTGTCTGACACAGCGCGGTCATGAGGAGCACGTATTAGCAAGGCAGGCTCTGCCCGGAAACCTGCCTGCCCTTTCACCTGGCGTTATGGCTATCACGCCTACAAAGTACAGTTTTCCCCGCGTGCCATGACGGTCTAGGCCGCCTGCGTGGAAGAGCCGATCGACTTTAATTGAGGAAACGGCTGCTGCGGGGCCTGGTGATGAAGGCCCAGCTGAGACGTGTACTTGCCCTGCTTCATTCCCTGAAAACGTGTGTTACAGGGAGGCCTGGGGTTGGGTCCACCGGGCGCCTCTCCGGGCATGAAGTCAGCTTCGAGCACAGATCCTGGTAGCAAACACGTGGGAGGCTGGGTGGGAGAGGGGATTGAGAGCTGGCGTTGGGACGCAAGCTCCGGCGTGACCAACCCGGCCCGGCTTCCGATGAGAGACGAGAGGCTGGCCCAGGAGGCTGCTGGACTCGGGCCGCGTGAGCCCCCACCTCACGGGGATCTGACGAGCGTTCGCCCCGGGGAGAAGAGGGGCATGCGTTAGCGTTTGCGTGCCGGTGAAGCCCACGGGCGAAGACTCACTTCTCCAGAGTCCCGGGAAGAAGGCGGGGCCCAGGGCGCCCACGGCCGTCCCAGAATCAGCACCTGGGGGAGACCTACGCTCTGGATAGCGGGGCCTTGGCAGGTGAGGGTCAGAGGGACCGCGGGACGTCCTGTCCAGTGCTTTAAACACACTGAGTGGCCAGATGATGATGATCTCTGAACGCATCATCATTGGGCCACTCCGTGTATTTGTATCTCCAATGGGTACCAAAAGTATTCTAGACTTTTGCTGGACATCAACCGCCTTTTTGCCCTGAGCTTTCTATCAGCCAGTGCAAAGGGGAACACTGATCAGGTGCACGATTTATGGTATCTTCGCTATCAAATAAACGAGGTCCTCAAGAGAAGCACACTGAGTGGCCAGATGATTGTGTGCTCAGAGATCATCATCATCTGGCCACTCAGTGTCGATGCTACAGGCGTTGAGATCGTGTCTTGCCGTTCAGCGGTCCTCGAAGTGCCGGTTGTTTCATTCTTCAGCGTGTAATTCCTCAAGGAAACTGGCCGGAGATTGCTTGCGGAAAGTCTGCAGGCATCAACGCCAGACACGCTTGGGTGGGTGCAGGGTCCTTGTTCTTGCGGGTTTGGGCTCTGGCTCTGAACACTTGCTCAAAGATGACGCTGAACAAAGGGTGATGGGATTTTACTGGGACTAATGGCCACCATCTCCACTATCCATCCCTGGTTTTCTTCACTGTGTCCTCTGAGCAACACGCTACCTAGAGCTAACGGTTCAGTAACACTCCTGGTGACTGAAGTTCTGTGTTCCCGAAAGATGCCATGTTCTTCTGACCACTTACCTCGCTGCTACAGGCCAGGCCCCTCTGCGAGGCAGACCGACTTACTGCTTATCGTGACGATGGCAATACTTTTCTTCTGATGGGTAAACACCTCCCCTGGATCTCCCTGTGGCACCTTTCCACCCCCATTGCCATCGGCACGCCGAGTTCAGTGTCGGCACCGCATACCATCATTGTCTACACCATAAAGACACCCGGATCTTCTCCGCGACGCTGGCGATTCTCCCACAGGCATATGCCCTGTCACTTTTGTAAATGGGGTGGCCTGCGGGTGGTTTAGAGGAACATAGCTGGAGGGCTTTATAGCTTTGTGTAGACTGTCTAGCAATACTTCTCTTGAGTTTGTTTTTTTTTTAACTTATTTCACTATTGTTCATAGAAGTTCTACTATTTCCATTTCAGAAGCAATCTCGTCAGTATTGCCAGCACTGTCTTTCCAGACTATGGAATCCTGCATCGCAGGAGACCGCTTCCATATCAATAAATCATCCATTCTCCAAATGGGACTTTTCTTACCCTAACAAGTTCCCTAGTTCCTAAAGTTTCCAACGCGCCTTAGGAGGACAACTCCTATTCTCCCTTAGAAGGAGCAGAGCTTCCGTCACCAAGTTTCAGTGGGGCTTTCCTCTAGTTATTGGTCTGGCGGACCAGGGGATAGACGGGTGGAGACCCCCCGAAGGAAGACACATGGTCTCCCAGTTGAAGAGCCCCGTTGCCCACTGAGCAAATGAAGAAGAGTGCGAACTTCCCATAGAGAAGACCGGGCCTCTTCTGCAGGTGTTCAGGGGTCAAGGCGGTCCGAGTCTTCAAGCTTGAGCACACATCTATCCATTTGTCCCAGTTTGTGTCTCAGATTTCCGTTTTCTTTTCGATCGCCGCCCCGAGAATCTAAGCTTTCCTGGAGCCAGCCTCCCCTGTACATCCGGAATCTCATTCACGGGGTCCCCTTCTCCCCAGGTGACGGCCATAAGGGTTCCTTCCATTGTGCAAGACACTCTGGCTTTCTTAATTGTCTTAAATTGTTGATGAATCCTATGTAGCCAACGATGGTTTTCTTTTGTGTGTTTTTTCTAACCTATCCACATGCCTAAACAATAGCTATCTCATTCCATGCTCCTTATTCTGTCTACATTCTCCAAACCTTTAAATATATACATTATTGCATCTAACAGTATATTCAGAGAGGAAGGGAGAGGGAGAGAGAGAGAGAAACATCAATGGTGAGATAGAATCATTGATGGGCTGCTTCCTGCATGCCCTCTAGTGCGGATCGAGCCCACAATCTGGGCATGTGCTCTGACCAGGATTTGAACCGTGACCTCCTGGTTCATAGGTCGATGCTTAACTACTGCTGAGCCACGCCAGCCTGGCATAACAGTATATTCTTTACACAGGTGTCCTATTTCATTTCATAACCTTTGTCAATTCCCTGCAAACCAGCCATCTCAGCATTCTACCATCAGCGGTGCTTGGTCCTGAAGGTCCATTTTCCAGGAGTTCTCTTGCTCTAAAATATCACCTTAGAGTTTGCCTTCCAAGACTAACTCTGCATTAGCTGTCGTAAGTCAGTTTCCAGAGGACAAGGTTCTGGGTTGGAAATGTGCAGTAACACCACCTACCAAGGAATGGGGGACATAGGACTGGGCAGAGGGAGACGTTACAGGGCAATGGAGTATGACCAAAACCTCCGGCGATCCATGTGGAACGCTGTAGCTGGGATGTCTGTCCAGGAATGTCCCGAGTTGGGAAGAATGGGTTCTTCCTACTTAGCTGCGTCCTTGGATGCAGCCTCCCCTGAGAAGGGGGTGTGACCCTAGGTGAGGTCACATCCTTTGGCCAAGGATGATTCCCAGGGAGGGACTTGGTGGTGACCCAGCAGGCAGAGCTGTCAGCATTCAGGAGAAGAGAGGCCCACAGCCTGGGAAGCAGAGGCCTGCCCCCAGCATCAGCCTCACACACGGTGGTCATGTCTCTCAGTAACATCCCACGGGACTAGCGTGTTTCCAATGTGCACCATGCAGGCAGACGGACCCATCTCTGGTGGATGTGCCTGCAGAATCCCTTCCCTCAAAGGGAGCAGGACCAGGGAACAGAATGGGACATGGTTCCCGGGGTGATGTTACTAATCAGCGGACTTTGAGATAATCAAAAGGAAGAGGTGTTCTGGGCTGGGCCTTGCATCCTGGGGTGAATCCAATAAAAGAAAGCAAAGCATCTGAGAAACAGTCCCCGATGGCCACTGAGCAGCAGCCAGCGCCCATGGGTCAGCGGGCCTGGGTCTGGGAGGCCTCCCGATGCTCAGACAACCCCTGCGGGCGGCTCCCAAGAAGACGGGACTGTCAATCATGCAACTCCCTAACGAATTCTGTCAAAACCCAGGTGAGCTTGAAGGACGACGGACGCTCAGATAAGACGGCAGCTCTGGTTCAGCTCACAGCTGAGTATCGACCTCGGAGGATGCTGAGCAGAGACCCCAGCTAAGCCAGGCCTGGGCTTCGGACGGACAGGGACTCTAAGACAGTAAGTGGACGCTGTTTTGAGCCACGGCGTGTGTGGTACCTGGCTAAGCAGCAGTTGATCCCGAAGGACCACCATCTGAGACCCTCCGTAGCTCAAACTTGACTTATTTATCCTGTGGCATTTCTCAAGGTAAGAACATGCTTCAGCGTTTCCCAGCTTTCCTCAACCCCCCCTCGAACGCCTGGCTCTCGTTCCTGCCTCTGGAGCTGTTCCCGTGACCTGGTCTCCCTGTGGGGTTTCCTCCTCCTTCCCTCCACGTGTCCCAATCTCACACTTCCTTCAAGACCCACTGTCCACACATTCCAGACGACATTTAACCCAGATGTCCCCTGACCCGATAAGGTCCCGAGGGGTGCTAATTCATTGTGTGGCGAACACACTGAACAACCCAGGGAGACTCTGTCTGCCTGCCTGCCCAGCCCATTTCGCAAAGTGATGGGAACCTGGGGCAGGGAATACGCGGTGGCCTCCGTTCCCGACTTCCCTGCAGACGGCAGTTCAGCTTTACTGACACAACATCAACTGTTGGCTAATCATCGTAGTCAACTGCTGCTTTCTCCTGTGGCCACCTCACTGGAGTGCGGAGTTTGAATGAAGAGTTGGCTGTCGGGTGCCAGAGGGGCTTTCTCGATTATTTATTCCAAAAACTCCATTTTAGCCCCAGCTGGTGTGGCTCAGCGGATAGAGCATCGGCCTGTGCACTGAAGGGTCCTGGGTTCGATTCCAGTCAAGGGCACATATCCGAATTGCGGGCTCGATCCCCAGAGGGGGAGCGTGCAGGAGGCAGCCGATCAATGATTCTCTCTCATCATGGGTGTCTCTCTCTCTCTCCCCCTCCCCCTTCCTCTCTGACACCCATAAAACTATATCAAAACAACAACAAAATTCCTTTACACACAATGGAGGCGAACCACTCTCTCCTCCTTCCCAGTTCGCTAAGTCACAATCAGGGTGCCACCCGGACTTTGGAAAGGGACAATGAGATCCGTGTTTGTCTGCGTCGCGAATCATGGCGAACTTGGCCTCTCGGGAGCGCCGGTTGCCGAGGTAGATGTCTAAACCGTAGAGAATGTTCGTGAACGTGTAGTGGAGCCACACAGAGGGGCCTCCTGGGAGGGAGATCTCCACAGACTGAGGAAAAGGCTTCGGAAAACAACAGCTCTTCAGGCATTTCCTGTTAGGGAGGACAGCACGGACGGCCACAGGGAGGGGGGCAAGCAGCCCTGGGCCTGGACCACAGGGCAGTCCAGACTGTGGGCTGTTTCACGGGGTGTGGGAGGTGGTCAGGGATTCAAAGGCGGGGTGGGGAAGGGGGCAGTTTACAGGCGTGGTAACCTAGACACGTAGGCACAATGGACAGGGCTTGCTGACGGCCAAGATGCACTTTTCAGTGTAGAAATTGTACGCCTGGGGTGTGACTGTCCACTGTGACCTGCCCGGTTAGGGATTTAGGATCAGATCACCTGCGAGTGTACGCCCCACAGAACCCCTTTCTCCCCCACGAGGTATAACGTTCTATTACGACACGAGACCATTACAGGATCCAATCGTGAGCGTGGACTCAGTCTCTCAAGCCAGACTTTGAGCCCTATCCCTGCACGGTGCAATGTGTGACTTAGGACAGTGGTCGGCAAACTCATTCATCCACAGAGCCAAATATCAACAGCACAACGATGGACATGTCTTTGGAGAGCCACGTGTTTTAAACTTAAACTTCTTCTAACGCCACTTCTTCAACATAGACTCGCCCAGGCCGTGGTGTTTTGTGGAAGAGCCACACTCAAGGGGCCAAAGAGCCGCATGTGGCTCGCGAGCCACAGTTTGCCAACCACGGACATAGGGGATTTATTTAAACTCTCTGAACCTCAGTTTTCTAAGTAAAGAGTAAAACTTATCCCTTAGTGTCTTGACATGATAATAATTGGCTCAATGACCTTTCTCTTTATTTTTATTATCTCTTTATTTTTATTAACTTAAAAAAAGCTGCTGCACTGAAAATTGATCTGAAAATGCGTCTGAAGGAGTGTGCCATGGTTGTAGGTCGGGTGATTTCTCGGTTCCTGGTGGCCATGTGACACAAGACAGATGTCAGTCCTCAGGGGAAGTACGTGACAAGACAAGAAGCCACCCATTCACAGAACGGGGGCAGATTAGAGCAACGGTTTTGATAAACCCTGGCTGTCAATTATGCTAACGCTTCAAATTTTATTCAGATAATTTTAGCACAGGGGTCCTCAAACTTTTTAAACAGGGGGCCAGTTCACTGTCCCTCAGATCTTGGAGGGCCGGACTCTAGTTTAAAAAAACAAACACTCCACACATGCGCACTGCGGGCCCGGGACGAGTCGGCTGCTAAGCAGGACAGGCAGCGGCGGCGGCAGAAACACCCGGCGGGCCGGATCCATGTCCTCAGCGGGCCGCATGTGGCCCGCGGGCCGTAGTTTGAGGACCCCTGTTTTAGCAGGTGCTCCCCAATTGGCCCCTACACGCTCCAGAATTACTTCTAGATCTCACCTTGGCAAGCCACCTTCCAACCTGTGAGTTTTTGTCCTCTCTCTCCCCCACCCACCCCTCTGTCTGTGTGTGTGTGAAACTGAATTTCAGATGGACATGATTTAAAGGGCCTTCACTGTGACCCTCTGTCCCTGATGTTCTCCCATTGGCCATTAATTGCTTTCTGTAGCATTAATTTTTTTTAATGTAAAAATAATTCTATTGAAAAAAATGCAATTCTCAACGTTTAATTGTAATGATTTGATCACTACAGTGGAAGAAAGAATAATAAATGAGGTAAACGGGGGAAACTAGTAGGAAAAAAGAAATGACACATAAAGAATAAAGAGGTCTGTTAATCAGTAATTTGCATGTTATATCCAACAACTATAGAGAAACCAGGAGACTCGTGGTGAAATATTTCCAGCGCTCTCTGGACAATTCAGTCACAGATGTTCGAGGTGGCCCTGGCCCGTGTGACCCAGTGGATAGAGTGTCAGCCTGTGTACCGCAGGGTCTCGGGTTGGATTCCCAGTCAAGGGCACATACCTGGGTTGCAAGCTCAATCCCTGGCCCTGGTCAGGGCACGTGCAGGAGGCAACCCATTGATGTGTCTCTCTCACATCGATGTTTCTCTCTCTGTCTCTCCCCCTCCCTTCCTCTCTCTCTAAACATCCACGGGAACATATCCTTGGGTGAGGATCAACACCAACAACAAATGTGCTTAGTATCCAACGGCCCCCAGGTCTGGACAGTTACCTGCAAGAACTACAGGGCACGCTGCTTCCCTCTCAGGCCTTCCCCATGTGATCCCTGACGGGTGGTCACCACCCGTACCTGCCGGCCTGGCGTGAACCCCACCCTCTCACCCAGGAAGATGAGATCTGGGAAGGAAAGAGGAAGCAGAAACCAACTGTAAACAGCTCCTCCACAGGACACCTGAGCACAGCTGGGCTTTCCTACTGGGCTCTGGTCTCCGAGGTCCTGGGCCACAAAGTGATGATGCTTTTACAGAGGAAGTCCGATTCTGGAGCCTAACAATTGATGTTCCTCCTCCACCTCTTCTTGCGTGGCCTGCCCACCGACCGACCCTGCTCCTGAAATGGGCCCGTCCCCTGATGTGAGGTCACGTTTCTGGTGCCTCTGGGCAAACGCCAGCGCCCGCGGAGCCTGGCACGGCCGTGGCTTTGATCTCGCCCATGGACAGCTCCAGGCGGCAGGGATGCTCGGCAGCTGGGTCTGTTTCTCAGGAGCTGCTGGCTCACAGGAGCCGCCTGGCCATGGGCACGCCTGGATCAGCTCTGCTCCCCGGACTTGGGACATGAAAGGGGCCGCCTGCCTGGCGCACACGGAAAGCCTCTCCTCCCTCGCAGCCGCGCGGCCGGCTCTTTGCGGGAAGCAGCCCTGAGGCCTGCAGCTTTCTCGCTTCTGTTTGTCCCGGAGTCTAGCTCCACAGCACCCACGCTTGTTCAAACCGGTCCACAGGCTGCATGTTTTGGTGTTTTTTTCCTTCTGTTGAATTATGCAGTACTTTGCTATTTATTTTTCATGCCACTAAGCATCCTTTTATTATTAATTATCATTACTGAATTTATTGGGATGACATTGGCTAAGACAATTATATAGGCTTCAGGGGTACACATCCTGCTTTTTGGATCTGATTGACCAAAAAATTAAACATCAACAACAAACACAATCCTCCTGCCTGGGTTAGAATGTCATGAAACGGCATTTTGCATGGCCTGATCTGACGCCGCAATCCAGGAGGCCCAGACTAACTCCCAAGCAGGTTTAACTGGTCGTGTGCCTGGGCGTCAGTGAGCTAAGAGGCAGAGTCCAGGTGAGCGGCTGCTCAGTCCCTTCCCGTCGGCCCCTGGTTGGCTCCCGGTGACATCACCCAGGCCAGCTCACATCCCGGGACGTGAAAGGCACCGGCCCAGGGGCGCAGAAAGCCGCTCTACCTGAGCTGCCCCGCACTCCCCCGCCACGCCGCTGCTAGCGGCTCCGGACAACTGTGCCAGTAAGTCATCTATACAACAACGTGTGCACATGGGTTTTCTGGTCTCCATCTGGGCCAGGGTACGCAGGGTGGGGCAAACTCTGATCAAATCATTACAATGAAAAGTTTACAGTTAGAGTACATGACGCAGTTCATTCTTTTATCACTATTTATCAGTCGCTGTATTACTTCCCATATGGACAACTGCGAACCCACTTTTGCCCACCCTGTCTACACATAACTTGTCATGCTCTTTCATAGCAGACTGTAAAGACGACAGAGACTTAGAGTCACCTGCAAAACCGCTCTCCAGGTACGAGGACTCGGACTCTCCATCATAAAGACTCCTCCGTTCATCTAATTACAGTCCAGAACCTGCTGATGGGGACTCACTCACCAATACATGCATGTTACACCTGTGTACAGAAGAAACTCCTATGTTCTAGATTTGATGTAGACAGTCATTGCTGTTTGCCTCTTTAGCTGTGCAATCCGTGTTGCCTCTTCAGGACCAGAGGGGAAAAGAAATGGGGGGCATTTATCTCAGGGACATTCATGCTTTGATGATATGGGAGAGCCCGGGCTCCGGCCTGCGCCTGCGGGATCAGCTGGAAGCCGGGGACACGAGGGAAGACAGGCTGCGTCCGCTGAGGCCTGCGATGCTGGGTAGCTGGCCTCACAGGACACAGGAACCAGAGACGGCGCCTGCCTGTGGCGAAGGCACCAAGAAGCCTCAGATCAGGGCATGACCCCCTGACTGTGAAATCAGGGTTTAAACATCGCGTATCCCCTCGGGTTGCACAGAGTAATCCTGGGGACTGGACCCCAGCATCTGGTGGGGGGGGGGGTTCCCCTTGGCTTACAGACCAGCTATTCCGTCACAGGCCGCAGGGAGGCAAACTGTGTGGGAGGAAACACTGTGAGTGGCTATGTGTTTGCTGGCCAACATGTCACAGCCAGGCTCAGGAGCCGGGAGCAGAGCATGGGGTGTGTGTATGGGGCGGGGGGGGGCAGAGAGGGGTGTGTGTGTGTGGCGGGAGGCAGAGAGGTTCCGGCTGAGGGCCAAAGGGAACCAAGGATGCACCCTCCGATCAGTTGTGGGCATGGCCTCGGGAAGGGCCGGGACGTGGGGCCTTCGGTGCGGCTCCTGGCACCCGCCCGGGAGTGGGCCGCGGGGTGTGGATGGGAAATGCTGAGAGAGGCCTGCGTTCCTTTTTTAAAGAAATGTTGAGATGCATTGCTTGAGAAGCCTGCCTCGTGAAAGGCAAGCCAGCCAGGGCACCGGGGACTATCATGTGCGGTTCCTTTGCTCACCACGTCTCAGGGGTACGGCCCCAGGAAGCCTGCCCTGCCTGGCCTGGGGGCTGTAAGGGGCTGGCGGGGAAGGAGGGGGCAGAGGGTGCGGGGAAAGCTGGTAGATGGGCACGCCTTTCCCAACCCTGTGTGTAGCTCCTGTGGAGAACCCTCCCTGCAGGAAGGGCGGGTCCCAGGGAAAGGGCCTGCAGGGAGGAGCCAAGTGCAGGCTGTCCCCCGCCCGCCTTCCTGTGGGTTCGGGCCGGCGGTCAGGCTCCTGGAGGCCTGCAAAGGGAGCCAGTCTCAGACAGCTCTGTCTCCTGGATCGGCCTCAAAAACAAGAGGGAAGGGAAGGGAAGGAGAAGAAAGGAAAAAGGGGAAGCAAGGAAACAGGGAAGCAAAAATGTTTGACGTTCAGGCTGGGAGCACTTTCTCGGTTTCAGCCAGAGGGAGGGAAGGGGGTTAAGGTCCGCATTCGTCCCGTTCCTGACTCTGAGAGCATCTTTATCTTTCTAATTCGTGGAGGACCAGCACCAGGCCGTAAAGGTCTCACAGTTTCACAGGCTCGTGTTGCCACAGAGGCAGCCAATGCTGCTAGTGCCATAGGCGGCTCTTGGCCAAGGGTCCCAGGCGCTGTCCTAGACCCAGAAGGTCCAGGCGATTGTCAGGGGACCGTGCAGGGGTTAGTCAGGAAGCTCCAGGCATCCAGGCTCCGCTCTGTAGGGCACTCGGGAGAGGCCAGGGTGAGGGCCTTCAAGGCAGCCCATCACAGCCTGGCCGGTGCGGCTCAGTGGTTGAGCGCTGACCCATGAACTGAGCGGTCACTTGTTTGATTCCTGGTCGGAGCACATGCCAGTAGGGGGCGTGCAGGAAGCCACCCATCCATGTTTCTCTCTCATGGATGTTTCCATTATCTCTCTAGTCCTCTCCCTCTAAAAAGTCAATGAAAACGTATTTAAAACAAAAACCCCTTAAAAAACCCACATCGCGTTATGTTGTACTCAATCTCCACTATGTTCCTGCAGATAGTCTGTACGTACATACGTGCACTTTAACCTGTACACGACGGCAAGCCCCGCAGTCAGGAGCACGTAGGCGGGACTGGATAGTTAGCATTTTAAAACCCTTTCGATACGAACCCATCCACCCCCAGGAGCTGAGAGAGAGGGGCTTTCAATGGTTCCATTCTAATCTGCCTTTGAGAACAGGTGATTTTCCCATAAGGGCCGGTACCAGCCACCCCGAAGGCTGGAGAGAAGCAGCAGGCCGCCCCGCCGGTGGGCGAGTGAAGGGAGAATTCGGTGGGATGGCATTGAGAATTCGGTGGGACGGCCAAGGGTCCGGAACATTCCGACTGGCTCTAGGCACAGCCACGTGTGGAGGGTCCAGCCTGCCTCAGATTGGGTGAGCGGCCCCTGCCCGGAATGCCGCGGCCTCAGCAAGGGAGCAGTCATGCCCGCACTGCCGCGCCGCAGCTGCAGCTCATGGAGCCCCTCGCGCCAGGCCTGTCTGTCTGTCTGTCTGTCCGCAAACACGCATGTGCGCGGCACTTGGTCTACTAGTCAGGTGGCTTTCCTCCCCTTCTACCGTTGGTTCTTTACAAGGCCCGGGACCTGCGCCAAATGGAGACCCACAGGCCATAGGCTTAAAGAGTGAGAGTCACAACTATGTCTAAAGCTTCTGGGTAACTATGAGAGAGGGAACACTATATTAAAACATGCCGTTTTTTATTAACTAAAAAACTAAAAGGTATCTTACTGTACGCAAAGACTTTGCCCCTGAAATTACATCCCAGCAGGATACTTTGGCATTGGTTTAGGCTTGAGAAGCATTGTACAAATGAAGGAGACTCTCCTTACAAACATAGTCACGTGAAGCTGTTCTCTAGCATGAATCCCAGCACCTATCACTAATGGTTTTCCGGTTCCTCCTGGATGGTGGGCCCTCATCCCCAGCTAGTGGGGTCGCTGCACCGGGCACACATCCGGGCACCCTGCAGCTGCCTTGCCTCAGCTCCAGCCGCCAGGCTCAGCGGCCTCCTCCAGCTGTTTCCCCGCACAGTGGCCTGGGAAGGCTAGAGAAGATGACCTCCGGGCTCTTCACGGATAGGGTCTCACTGCCTTGCTGCTCGAAGGGCCTGGGAGCCGGGAGCCAGTGTGAGAAAAAGGGAGCACTCCGGGCCCCCCTCTAGAGCTGCTGCCTCGTCGTTATCTACACCCTGACAGGACCTCGGGGGCGCGGGTGCACAGAGACGGTTTCTGCCCATGCGTGGGGGCTCACACTTGGGGCAGATGCACTGGCTGCCCGCTGGTGTGGGGACACGTCCGCGTGGCTTGGCTATGGCTGGGGCAGAACCAAGCGCTGCTGTAGGTGAGCCTGCATCAAGGAGCTAAAGACAACGTTTTCGAGGAAAAGCATCACCTGCAACTTGGTAGTAAAGAAAACGTTATTTTGGGAGATCACAGAAGGGCTGGAGGTCTCTCTATTGTCATCTACCCGCGGTGTTGCTGCGTTTAGAATAAAACTAGCGTTTTCTAGGGTATTATAGGCCCATCGACAGGCTGTGCTCCTTAAAAACTGTTCTGGCAGAGCGCTACTCCAGACAAAGGGGATGTTTCCCCACTGGCCTTTGTGCTGCCATTAACATCTTAGTGTCTCTCTGGAAGTATCCATGCCGCCGGCCTCCGCCACGTGGAAATAATTTGCAGTTTGACATTCCCTGGCCATGTGACGGGCAAACTGAGGTCAGCATTCTGCTCATCATTGGCCTCCTGGAGGTCACCTGAAGAAAGCAGTCAATGCGTCAGTACATCTAGGTTTATAGGTCAGTCAATAGACTGTAAAGGGAAATAATTCAGCACACAAAATTCAGCCTTAGTCGTTAGAAAGCAGCATTCAGAGCGCAGACACAGCTGATCCTCACAGCCAACTGGCCTGGAGGTCAGTTCCTCCCAGGGACACCAACAACAATCAAGGCTTAACTACAACAAGGCTGTGCACACAGCCCACAAAGGGGGTGCACCAAGAGTGTCCACCTCAGGTAAACTGGGGAGGCTGAGCCACTGGGCTCTATAGGACACCTAGCACACAAAGCCACTCTATCAACTCAGGGAAGCAGCCAAAATGCGGAGACAAAGAAACAGATCACAAATGAAAGAAATGGAGGACAGCAAAAGACCGGATATAGAGTTCAAAACCACGGTTATAAGGTTTTTCAAGAATATCCTAGAAAAGGCCGATAAATTTAGCAAGACCCTCGAGGATATGAAAAAGGACCAACTAGAAATTAAGCATACACTAACTGAAATAAAAAATAATATACAGAGATCCAACAGCAGACTAGAGGATCGCAAGAATCAAGTCAAATATTTGAAATACAAAGAAGCAAAAAACACTCTACCGGAATAGCAAAAAGCAAAAAGAATCCAAAAATATGAAGATAGTGTAAGGAGCCTCTGGGACAACTTTAAGCATACCAACATCAGAATTATGGGGGTGCCAGAAGAAGAGAGAAAGCAAGATACTGAAAACCTATTTGAAGAAATAATGACAGAAAACTTCCCCCACCTGGTGAAAGAAATAGACTTACAAGTCCAGGAAGTGCACAGAACCCCAAACAAAAGGAATCCAAAGAGGACCACACCAAGACACATCATAATCAAAATGCCAAGAGCAAAAGACAAAGAGAGAATATTAAAAGCGGCAAGAGAAAAACAGTTAGTTACCTACAAGGGAGCACCCATACGACTGTCAGCTGATTTCTCAACAGAAACTATGCAGGCCAGATGGGAGTGGCAAGAAATATTCAAAGTGATGAATAGCAAGAACCTACAATCAAGATTATTCTACCCAGCAAAGCTATCATTCAGAATGGAAGGTCAGATAAAGAGCTTCACAGATAAGAACAAGCTAAAGGAGTTCATCACCGCCAAACCAGTATTATATGAAATGCTGAAAGGTATTTTCTAAGAAGAGGAGGAAGAAGAAAAAGGTAAAGATAAAAATTATGAACAACAAATACATATTTATGAACAAGTGAATCTAAAAATCAAGTGAATAAAAAAATCTGATGAACAGAATAAACTGGTGAATATAATAGAATCAGGGACATAGAAAGGGAGTGGACTGACGATTCTCAGGGGGAAAGGGGTGTGGGGGATGCGGGAAGAGACTGGACAAAAATCATACACCTATGGATGAGGACAGTGGGGGGTGGTGGGGTGGGAACCGGGTGGAGGGAAGCTATGGAGGGGGGGCAGGGAAAGAGGAACAACTGTAATAATCTGAACATACAGATTTACTAAATTAAAAAAAATAGAAAGCAGCATTCAGAAAGAAATCTCTTCGATTGGAAGAGGGCCGCGTGGGGGGAGAATCACAATATTGTGACCGCATTTATGGGGGAATTCCAGCGCACCATAGCAAGCAGCTGATGTAAAAATAGGTGCGGACTTGGCCTGATAGAGGATAGCCACTGGACCCAAATAATCCCGTTACCACAGGCACTAGACGTGGACATGCCAGTGAGACATGAACGTTCTGGATAATAACTTGAACAAACCTCTGGGGATTCTTTCCCCCTGTGTTAATTAAAGAGTTAATCTCCTTAAGCGACGTGGTTTCCCGTCAGGTGACCTAGCAGGTGTATAACTGTCTCAGTCAGTGTTTCTAGCAGAGATGACTCGGGCACCCAAGCAGCGAAAAGGGAATAAAATAGCTCATTAGCATGACAGCGCAGTTAAGTAAGTGGGTATTGTTCAACAAGAAAGACAAGATTTAGAGCATAATCAACGGACACAGGAGGGGGTGAGGGCATGTGTTGGGGGTGGGAGTGGCTGGGGAGAGGTCAATGGTGGGGGCGGGGCGGGGAAGGAGACTTAGGTAATACTTTAAACAATGAAGGTTTTAAATTAAAAAAGAAAAGAAATACAATTTTTAGCACAGGCATAGTGCGTTTGAACAAATTAAGAGCAAAGGGACCTTCTGAACTTTTCTGAATTATGAATTGATCCATGAAAGATGTAAGAGTTTGAAGGTTACCCAAAGAGAATGTTTGATAATACGAGGGTGTCAGGAACGGTACTGAGAGAACTTTCTTGACGGAAGATAGCAGACATATTTGATTATTAAGAATTAGTAAAGGTACGCTGTGAAAATTTGAGAACTACTTGAAGAGATTCTTAGATTGCTCTGAACTACAGAATTAGGTTCAATTATTTTAACCTTCTACTTATGCGTCACGACCCATCCATGATGGTCACTGGCCGGGTTACCCTTACTTAAACTTCGGTTCGTCCTATGTTGGTTTCCCATTCTTTGCTCTAGACCAGTGGTCGGCAAACTCATTAGTCAACAGAGCCAAGTATCAACAGGACAACGACTGACATTTCTTTGGAGAGCCACATTTTTTAAACGTAAACTATATAGGTAGGCACATTGTTATTAACTTAATTAGGGTACTCCTCAGCTGGCCTTGGCTAAAAACTCAGGGGGCCAAAGAGCCGCATGTGGCTCGCGAGCCGCAGTTTGCCGACCACGGCCCTAGACCTCCAAGGGCTCCCACTCTATGAACGTAAGGTCAGTTTCCTCGCTCTGATGTTCACGGCCCCCCGCATGCTGACAGCAAACGCCTGCTCTGGCGCTTTCCCTTCTGCCACAGTGGAACACGGAGCCTCCCCAGCCATCCTGGGCTTCTGGTCCTTTCCCCACCACACGTCAGGCGCGCCTGCTTTCACTGCCGCTGCCGCCTGTGCACGTAACACGTCACCGTCCCGGTCTGACAGTGCATTCCTGCCAGGGCCCATCTCCGCTGTCGGAGATCTCTGAGCAGACGTAAAGTCAGATGTGCACCCCAAATCATCTTCATACGTGTCGTCACGTAGAGATCAGTGAGATTCCTCCTGCCCTGGATCTTCAATTGGACCTAGACAGAAAGGCTCTCTTCTGTGTCTAAATCACATTAAAATGGTTGGAATCAAGTGTGGAATAAACATTTCATCTGCTCGGACATCAAATTTGGGCTCTGTGCATGCACCTCCATTTTGTACATTGAATGCAGATTATTACACAGATCATTAGAAAGTTTTTAATCCATTTAATTTACAATTGGGGAACATACATCAAAGGGCTAAGTACTTTTTCAAAGTAATTGAAACTATTTTTAAACTGTTTTTCTATAGGCTCACATGCAACACTATGACAGGAACATGCCGTTCTACAGATGAGCCGATCTTGGTTCCATATCGACAGGAACTGGAGAGAAAGGAGCCCTTTAAAGGGACCAGGTCTTAGAAACAGCAGCAGGGCCACCACAGGGATCTCAGGGCTCTGACGGGAGAAGGCACGGCACCTGCCTGTGGGTGTGTTTATCTCAGGTTCACGCGCGCTTATCTGCCTCCTCGTTGGGTGACGCCTGCGTCTCAGTTATCTCATCCACACAACAGACTGATCACATAGATTCTGTGTGGATTAAACTAGTTAATATAGGTAAGGCCTCTCTCTCCCCCCCCGTTCTCCCTGCCTCGGTCTCTCCCCCCCCATCTGAAAGTCTTTCCACAGCGTACGATCCTATATAATAAAACCCTAATAATGGACTGAACAGCAGAATGACCGGTCGCTATGACGCGCACTGACCACCAGGGGGCAGCTCCTGTGTTGAGCGTCTGCCCCCTGGTGGTCAGTGTGCTCCCACAGGGGGAGCGCCGCTCAGTGCAAGCTGGGCTCTCGGCTGGCGAGCACAGCGGTGGTGGTGGGAGCCTCTCCTGCCTCCACAGCAGCGCTAAGGACCCCTCTGGGGAGAGGGCCTAAGCCAGCAGACAGACATCCCCCGAGGGGTCCTGGACTGCGAGGGGGCACAGGCCGTGCACCGGGCCTCTAGTCCTATATAGTAAAGAGGTAATATGCAAATGGCCCTCACGTCATGAAGCGTAATGACTGACCGCGTAACGACCGGATCACGGATCAGCAGGAGGGGTGGGGCAGCCAGCTACAGGCAGGCGGCGGAGAGCTACAGGAGGGAGCAGGGCAGCAAGCTATGGGGGGGGGGCGGGGGAGGAGGGGCGCGGGAGCTACAGGTGGCTGGGGCAGCAGCGGGGAGAGCTCCTGGGGGGCGGCGGCGAGCTACTGGCACGCAGATTCGTGTGCAGGGCTACTAGTTTAAGAATGGTAATTTTCAAGCATTCCGTGCATGTGCTTTAGATAGTGCGATTTCCCAGCTTTGCGTGTGGGCAGTGCCAGGCCGTGCCTGTGTAAGTGACACACCGCTCGCGCATCTCTTAGGGCCTCGCAGGAGGGACGCGATCACAGTTGGGGCGCACCGCCCTCCTTCCTGGCGTCCTCGTGGTGTGAGCGGCATGTGGTTGGCGGCTCCTCACCGGCTCGCTGGGCCGGCTTGCTCCCCTGGAGTCCGGGGAGACCGAGAGCGCCCCTGCTTCCTCTCCCAGTGACCGCGGAGCCCCTCTGCCAATGAGCCCGGAAACAGCCGAGAGCAGGAGTGCCGGGCAAGGGTGTCGGCTCAGTCCCCTCTGTGGCCTGGCCACAACCTACCTCCCAACTCAAGTCCCTGCGCTGAGGCCAAGGATGGACAGCCCCGACCCTCCTCCCCAGGCCACAGCCAAGGCCAAGGGCAGCCGGGAGGACAGGCGAGCCATGCCGCTGCGGGAGGCCCGTGGTGGTACCCTCTGAGGCTCAGCCATCTCATGGGGCACCCCCCCCCCCGCTATCTGCCCCCACAACCATCTCAAGGATCCCCTCCCATGCCTCCTGCACCTCCTGCCCTGGCCTCGACCGTCCAGGCCCCAGACCTCCGCTTCCTCTGCAGGGGGGGGCAGGGGGGGAGGACAGGGGCTCTTCAAGGCTCTCTGTGCCACCTTGACAGTGAGGAGACGTGTGTGCGGGCTTGTCCCCGAACACCTGGAGCGAGGGTGCTGCCCGTGCTCCCCGAGAGCAGTCACCAGCGCTGTTGCCGGAGACAGGAGGAGACTTGCAGCCTCCGGGCTGCCTGGAAGGCACCTGCACAGCCACCTTGCCTCCTGGCTCTGACCTCACAGCTTCTCTCCTGACGGGGGCGCCTGTCTCGCGCAGGGCGGTAAGACAGCGGGGAACTGCCGCTCACACCCAACCCGGGTTTCCCTCTCCAGCAGGTCTCTCCGAGCACTGCACACCCGGACTCGTGGAAAATAATACTGAAGGCCGACTGTAATGGAAAACCAAATGCAAAGTTTTTAAAGAAGAAGGCAACCTATGCAACGGGAGGAAATATTTGCAAATCGTTTTTCTCACAGAGGGTGCATGTAACCATATGTAAACTCAATACAATTTGTAAATTCAAAAGCAAAACTATCCGAGTAAAAATGGACAGAGGGCCCGGCCGGCAGGATGGCTTCCTGGTTGAGCCTCAACTGAGAAGCCGCTGGTTCGACTCCTGATCGGGGCACGTGCCTGGGTTGTGGGCTCGATCCCCAACAAGGGGCATGCAGGAGGCGGCCGATGGATGGTGCTTCTCTCTCATCGGTGTTTCTATCTTTCTCTCCCTCTCTCCTCCTCTCGCTCTAAAAAATCAATATAAACACGTGTTAAAAGTGGACAGAGGAGCTGGACAGACATTTTCCTGAAGACATACAAGTGGCCGTCAGGTACCTGACAACGTGCTTGACATCACTAACCACCGGGGAAATGCAAATCAAAATCCCCAGGAGGTATTACCGCACACATATCACCATGGTTACCACCACAAGCAAGAGACACCGGCTCCGCGGTAAGAGCGTCGAGCCATGAACCAGGAGGTCACGGTTTGATTCCCGCTCAGGGCACATGCCGGGGTCAAGGGCTTGATCCCCAGTGTGGGGCGTGCAGGAGGCAGCCGATCCATGATTCTCTCTCATCGCTGATGTTTCTAGCTCTCTCTATGAAATCAATAAAAACATATATATATTTTAAAAGCAAGAGATAACAAGGGTGTGGAGAAGGGTATTACATCACAGACTACCTTTAGACACTGTTAGTGGGAATGTAAGCTGGCAGAGCCACTAGGAAAAACAGCATGGAGGGTCATTAAAAATAGAGTTACCGTATGGTCCAGCAATCGGGCTCTGAGTTATACCCCAAGGGAATGAAATCGGAGTCAGGGAGGGGCATCTGTACCCCCGCGTTTACTGCAGCCACAACAGATGGCGAGTCCGTTCCTAATGGGACTACGGAAATCAGAAGGAGCTGGACCTGCTGTGAGAGAGGTGATGGTGCCAGTGACGTTTCTTGTCGGACAAACTGGGCCAGAGGAGCAGAAATACAGGCCTTTGCTCAAATGCTTTTGGGTGTTGTCACACCTAGAAGTTACATGCTGTGGGACCTTTAAAAAATTGCTTTTGTTATTTGGTGTGAATGGAAAGTAAATTATTAACATTTACCAAACGAAGTGGGAAAATGTTTGTTTATCAAACATGAGCAGTTATCTATGTCAAAATATAACCAGTTTCTCTACCAAATATTTCTAGCGTAATTTAACCTTCCCCCAACAAGATTGATTTTACTTGTTTTAACAAACATGATCTATTTTAACCACATTGACTTTGTCTAAAGAGATTCTCTTCTAAAAATATGGACCAGGGCCTGAGAGTTGAAATTTAAAAGATCAGTTTTATGATGTGTACATACTTGGAAGGTCACAGGATTCTGTAAAATGTTTGTTTTATTGAGGAAACAACGTCCAAAATAATTCCGCTTTTCTTTATGCTCAGAGGAGAAGACAGACAGCAGTCACTCTACTCGGAATATTTTTTCCCTTTAGACAAGTTACTTCGTTTCTCTTGCTTCATTGGCTCAGGAGTCCTTTTCCCAAAGTTGTTTATATCACAGATTCCTTAAAAGAGATAGCATTAGAATGTTTCCACTGGTAAGCAACCGGAATGGGCTTGAGTCGCCACCAGTTTATACCGAGGGTAGAAGCAGGGCAAAGGAGGGCAGGAGACAACGCGATGACTCATCTCCATCAACTTCTTAACAGACGAGCCAAGAACAGAGAGAAAACACAATTACCTAGTAAGAAATGAGATGGGGCATCTGGTGACCGACCCCACGGCTATGAAGAGGATAAGAGGAGCACAGAGAACTCTATGTTTGTAAATTCGACGACTTAGATGAAAAACACCACATTCTTCAAACACACAGACTACCCAATATATAATCTGAACAATTATATGTATACAAAATTGAATTTCTACATAGAGTATCTTTCAGAAAACAAAACAAAACAAAACAAAAAAACAAGGAAGGAAGGAAGGAAGGAAGGAAGGAAGGAAGGAAGGAAGCAAGCTTGGGCCCAGATAGTTTCATGGGCTATGTCTAAGAAAAAAAAATGAAGGAGAAATAATGCCAATTCTAAACAATCTCTTCCACAGGACAGAATAGGGTGAAATGAAGGAGAAATAATGCCAATTCTAAACAATCTCTTCCACAGGACAGAATAGGGTGAAATACTTCCCAGATCATTTCAGGGAACCAGCAAGACCCTGAATCCAGAATGGGACCAAGACATCAACAGAAAAGAAAACCGCAGACAATTGCTCCCTTAAGAAGAAGAAAAAAAATTAACGAAAATACTGTCATCTAAATATTTATACTCATCTAAATCTCAACGTATTTATAAATACTTTTGTTTAAACAGAGCACAGCAATTAATAATCTAAAATTAAGAACCATCGAGGCCTTTTAGAAGTTGCTTTTCACTTTGCTTATTTTGGCTCACGATCCTGGAGTTTTCCACTCACAGAGGAACGACCAATGAAAGCCGGGCACACTGTGTTACGAGATTAGCTTTAACATGGGATCCAGAACGTTGACTCCTGCCTTCTCGAGTTTGAAAGCGCTTTGATCCTCTCACAGAGAGCAAAGTGTGAGGGTATGGTTAAGAAGTGGGGTGAAGCTCTTGGCTAAGGGGGATGGACGTGAGCGTAGGATGGGAGAGAGCAGGAAACTGTGCCATCCCGGCCGTTTCTACGCTTCACTATAGTGTCCCCTAATCAGACCGTCTCATAAGACTCACCAGGAATTCTGAGATAAATCAGTCTTATGAGTTTGATAGGTCCTTGGCTTCCTGAATCTGTCAAATTTCCTAGTATGTGATTTCCCACGCTGTTCCCCATCTCAGCACATCCCCTAAGTCCCAATACCCATGTGTTGTGAAAAACGCGAGCTTAACTTTTTTTTTTTAAAATGCAGAAAATGACAGCATGCCACGTGTAAGCTTAAAAAACCCAGGGCTATGCATGCGATTCCAGTCTGCGAGATAAATGCATGGAGGAGATAGGATAAGGCCTGCTCTTTGAAGAATTCAAAGGCATGCGTGTTTTCAAGAGCAAAACGGTTTACATCTGGAATCTCTGCGCTCCTTCCCCCAGAGCCCCTTGCCTGGTGTCGAAGTGCTTTATGTTTTCCAGGAAAGGAACCCTCCTTTCAAGTTGACGTAGATTTCCCCCCTCTTGTTTCTAAACCGGATTCTGGGTTTACTGGCATAACTCACTCACCGGGTGACAGCACGCTATGCTACTAAGACGCTGAAGACTTTTGCTATGACATAGGTAACATTTGCTGTATACTTCTCAGAAGCAACACTCAGACGTTAGATTCTCTCACTACAGCCCGGCCGGCGTGGCTCAGGGGCTGAGTGTCGGCCTGTGAACCAGGCGAGGTCATGGTTCGATTCCCGGTCAAGGCACATGTCTGGGTTGTGAGCTCAATCCCCAGTGTGGGGTGCACAGGAGGTAGCCGATCAATGGTTCTCTCTCATCATTGATGTTTCCATCTCTCTCTCTCCCTTCCTCTCTGAGTCAATAAAAATATATTTTAAAAAATCCTCTCACTATGAAGGTTTTGGCAGAAATGGCACGTCGTCAAAATCTCCTCTTGCGCCCTGCACCTCCTGTGGTCTCTCCTAGTAGAGTTTAGTGATGATGAATAATCAATGAAGCCAGCCTCTTGACCCTCCTTCTGGACAAAGGCCATCGTTCGCCTTGGAGAAAATGGAGGGCTGATTCAAAATTGAACTGGGAGAGTCCAACGTCGTGGCAACAGGCTCCTAACCAAGTTCCCTGCTGTTCTCGAGGCGTTTGTGACACCAAGTGGGGAGCGGAGTGGGGCAATGAACAACTGCGCCACCACCGTCACCGGCGTCCTCCCTGGTCCCCCAGACACCGTGGGTGATGGTGACTTGATCGTGCGCCTTGACGTTCATTTCGTAAGTCGCCTCCTGTCATCACTTTTAAAATGTCAGGAGGAGGCAGAGGCAGTCACGCTTTGCATTTTTCAGTGAGAAATGTTATGCAATTCAGTAAACCAATATAGAAATTCTTTTTTTTTTTTTTAAATCCTCCCCGGGGGAATACGTCGCTAGGGATTTCGGAGAGAGAGGGAGGGAGAGAGAGAGCAGCAGCAATGTGAGGGAGGAACACTGCTTGATTACCTCCCGTACGCCCCGTCAAACACGCAGCCGGGGTGCGGACCCTGACCCACCGCCTTCTGGTGTTCGGGACGATGCTCCAACCAGCTGAGCCACCGGCCAGGGCTACAGAGACCCGGAGGTACGCCACAGGCCATACGGTCTGTGGTGAGCAACACGTGTTTGTATATTTTTGGTGTCACACACGTGACACAGAATCTACGATTTTAGCCTTTGTAACACGGGCCGCGAACGGGCACGTGGCAGGACTAGAAGGTCGTGCAGCCGTCTCATCTTGTTTGGAAACGTTTTCTTCCTCCCGAACGGGAACGCCGTACCTTTCAGCAGTCATTTATCACTCCCAACCCCACCTCGCCTCCGGCCAGCATCCTTCTGCTCACTCCGTGGATCTGCCTCGTTGGAGTGCTTCGCGCAAATGAAATAACACTGTCTGTGTACTTCTGTGTCTGACTCCCTTCACTTAGCGGAGTGTTTTTAAGGTCCATCCCCTGCAGCGTGCTCAATAATCCTCTTTCTGGTCAAATCGTGTCCCATCGCGTGGACACCCGACGTCTGTTTATCCGGGTGTCCGCGGCTGGGTATTCGGGCTGTGCCCATTTTGTAACTGTGGTTAACAGTGCTGCTCGGGACATCCGTGTACAAGTTTCTGTTTTAACACCTGTCTCCATCCTTCTGGGTGCGTGCTGGGAGTGGAACTGCTGAGCCGTACGCACTCCGACGGTAGCTTACTGAAGAGCCACCACCAGCTTTTCTGCAGTGGTCGTGCCATTTTACATCCTCACAGCAATGATGAGCGTTTCAAGTGCTCTTCAGTTTTCCATTTTTAAAAAATTCTATCCATCCTAGTGATGACTCCAGTATTGCACTGCAGTTTTGATTTAGAAAGTGTATTTCTAACATTATATTTAGGTACTGGAGGAGAAAAAATAATGAAGGTATACATTGCTAACTGTGAATTTATTTCCTTTATTACACATAGACATTGACTGTAGGCAAGTTAGAAATGAGACTATAGAAGACGTTGTTTCACTTGGGTTAAAAATATGGCAACTTAAGTATGTGGTGGTTTTAATCAAATTCAATTCCACGTGTAAACTGTATGTGACCTACTCTCTGGTGATTACTCACTATTGAAACTATAGTCTCTCAGGCATTGCTGATGAGAAATCTAATCTATGAGCATAAAACTGTGTGAGATAAAATCCGAATTTCCAAACTTCTGCTGTTAAGTATTTTCCACCTTTTTTTAACTGTTAATGAAATAATCAGATCTGATATTTAAAAATACGCAGCTGCCTTTTCCCTTTGTATGTTGGCAATGCATTCTAATATTTAGAAAACATAGTAAGTAGCTTACATCCTTTTCCTGAGAGATTTAAAACATATCTTACTTGCTTATTTATTTTTAAAATATATTTTTATTGATTCCAGAGAGGAAGGGAGAGGATGCAAGAGAATCGTGGACCGATCGGCTGCCTCCTGCACGGCCCACACTGGAGACCAAGCTTGTGCCCTGACGGGGAATCAAACCGTGACCTCTTCGTTCATAGGCCGGCGCGCAACCACTGAGTCACACGGGCCGGACTTCCTTGCGCTTTTATGTGCTGGAAAGAAGAACTGGCCCGGGGACATTTGTTCATAGGATGGAATTTTAAACAGTGCTAAGCACATGTATGCCTCAAATTCAAGTCCTGCCTTGAAAGAGTGAAATGAAAGACTGCGTTTGTTGAACTACAGAGTGTAAGATTCCCACTGCAGCCTAGCAGGTTCCCACGTTCTTGCTTGGAAAGGTCTGTGCCGGCTCCTGAGAGACCCC
The DNA here is from genome assembly GCA_026230045.1 of Corynorhinus townsendii. Taxonomy (NCBI): domain Eukaryota; kingdom Metazoa; phylum Chordata; class Mammalia; order Chiroptera; family Vespertilionidae; genus Corynorhinus; species Corynorhinus townsendii. The sequence continues at coordinate 2,033,742 of JAPDVU010000005.1, forward strand.
GAGTTTCTGCCTTGTCAGTGTTCTCCTGTCTGGGAATCTCTTCAGTAAACAGTCCACAGAACGAGCAGCTGCCCGGGCGGTTGACCAGCTCCAGAAAGAAGATCTCTTCCATAAAGCGAGGTCAGGCTTTGCCCTGCCCGATAAATGTGCGCACTACCTCCCTCAACCCAGGGTGTGCTTTTCATCCGACGGCACATCTGGAGCTCATAAAGATGATTTCGCATTTGGACTTGGCTCGGGAAAAAGATGCCGTTTGAAAAAATGCTCTGAAGGACTCAAGCTGACAGTGGAATAGATAAAACGTGTATTCGCCTCCTCCCAGAACCAAAGTGGGATTACGATTAAATTCCAGAACCATCAGCCTGAATAACCAAGTGAAGACGAGGTGGACAGAAGTCCAGGACACACAGAAGAAGCCCCGTCGAGCCTGGGAGGAGGGGCGGCAATGCGCCAAGGGCTGGCTCTCCGCCCACGTGTGCCAGTTGAGAAGCAGGAGGAACAGCTCAGCTGCAAAGACCCCTCCCCCACCCCCCGCCCCCCACCCCCCCCGAGGAGCAAAAGGTCTCAGTCCCAACCTGGACCCCCCAGCCCAGAGCACCAGTGCTGGGATTTATGCTGGGGGTGCCAGGTTGGTACAATACCCACAAATCAATAAACGCGATACACCACATACACAAAACGAAGGGTAGAAGCCGCATGGCCCTATCCATAGATCCCAGCGCCCATGTATGACAAAAACTCTCAGCAAAGTGGGACTCGAGGGAACGTACCTCAACGTAATATAGGTCAGATATGACAACCCCACACTAACGTCATACTCAACGGGAAAACTCTGAAAGCATCCCCCTAAGGTCAGGGCCACGGCAGGGCTGTGCGCATTGCCCTTTCTGTTCAGCGTAGTGCTAGAGGTTGGAGAGGAGGAAGCAAGTAGAGCTGCCTTTATTTGCAGAGGGCACGATGCTGTATATAGAGAAACCTAAAATTCAGCAAAAAAAAACACACTAGAACTGATAAATACGGCAAGTAGCAGGTTACAAATAAACATTCAGAAGTTGGTTGCAGTTTTATGCACCAATAATGAGCTATCAGAAAGGGAAACAAAGAAATCAACTTCACTTTTACAACTGGAAAAACAAAAAGAAAGAAAGAAACCTGAAGAAAGACACTGAAACAAATAAATAGAAGCATGCGCCGTGCTCACAGACAGGGAGCATTAACATCATTAAAACGTCCATACTGCCCAAAGAAATCCACAGAGTCAATACAATTCCTATCCAAACACTGGTGACACTTTTTCATACGACTAGAATAATCCAAAAATTCATAGGGAACCACAAAATGCCCTGAATAGCTACAGTGATCTTAAGACCGAACAATAAAGCTGGAGGCATCATGCTACCTGATACTGAAGTATCCCCGCAAGGCCATATTTCAAAATAAAATTTAAATCAAAACATCATGGTACTGGCATAAAAACGGACCCAGATCCAATGGAACAGAATAGAGAGTTCAGAAATTAACCCCCCTCTATATGGCCCATTAACCTTTGACCAGGGAGGCAAGAGCATACAATGGCATAAAAACAGTCTATTTAATAAATGGCGCTGGGAAGGCTGGACAGACCCAGGCAACATATGGAATGAGACCACCCTCCCACACCAGCCACCAGAATAAGCGTGAAGTGGGTTCGAGGCAACTGTAAGCCTGAGACTCTGAAACTTCCAGAAGAGGAATAAGGCGTGAAATCTCAGACATTAGCTCTTAGCCATATTCCTTTCTGACACGTCTCTTTGGGCAAGGGGAACAAAAGAGGGGAGAAACAAGTGGGACTACGGCCCATCAAGAGCCAAGGGCGCTGTCCGCGGAACAGAGAGATAACCTATTGAACGGGACGGAGTACATGTCGGCGACATGCCTGATGAGGGGTTAACATCCGAAATGAGTATAAAGAACTCATAGGACTCAGCACCAAAACCAAGCAACCCAGGCGCGGGAAGAAACACCTCTCCACACAGGTGGCCCAGAGACCCACGGAAAGATGCTCTCCGTCACCAGCAATCAGAGAAACGCAAATTAAAATAAAACGAGACACCACCTCGCACCTGTCAGAATGGCCCTCAGCAAGCGCTGGCGAGGACGCGGAGCCAAGGGCACCCTGGGGCCCTGCCGGGGTGGGAATGCGGGCGGGAGCTGCCACTGTGCAGGATGGGATGGGGTGCCTTCTGACCCAGCATGCCCACTTCCAGGCACAGATTACAAAACAGGAATCCAAAAGAATGTATGCGCCCCCGTGTTCCCCGCACGGTAATTTCCAGGAGCCGCGATACAGAAGCAACCCCATGCCTATCAACAGACAAGTGCCTTGAAGAACTGGCTGTACATATACACAACGGAATATTACCCGGCCTCCAAAAAAAGAATAGCATCTTACCATTCCTGACGGCATGCACAGACCTCGAGGGCATTGTGCCAGGTGACACAAGTCAGTCAGGAAAGACAAATACCATGTGATTTCAGCGATACGTGGACTCTAAGGAACAAAGTAAATAATAAAACACAATCAAAACAGAAGCACAGTCATAAGAGGACCGACTGACGGTTGTCAGAGTGGATGAGGTGTGGGGGACGTGGTGTAAAAGGTGAAAGTATTAAAAAAATGCAAATGGGTGGTTACAAAACAGTTACGGGGTGTAAAGTACAGCATGGGGAGGACAGTGAGGAATGCTGTAATGACTATGTGTGGGGCCAGGTGGGTACTGGAAATATTGGGGAGAATGCGTGGTAAAGTATATGATTGTCTGACCACTATCTGTCCATCTGAAACTAATGCAAAATAATACTGAATGCAAAGTGTAACTGAAAAGCAAAATTTAAATTAGAAAAATAAAATAATAAAATGGTCTAAAAAATGCTTTGAAACCCAGTTCTTCAACATGAATTAGTTATGATCACATTCCTTTCTGCAGTTTTTTTTTTTTTTTTTTTTTTTTTGTGTGTGTGTGTGTGTTTGGTTTTTTTTGCCCATTTCCACATGTGGAATTATGGAAAAACTTGTTGAAATAATTTTGACTTGTCCTCAATTTTTATTACTGAATACTTTTAAAAGAACATGAAAATGAACACAGAGATTAGTAACAGATCCCACAAAAAAGATAAGCAATTTAGATTAAGTAACAAATGAGACTTTCCAAAATAGAAAGTAACAAAATTGTGAATCCTTAAAAATGATAATGCATCGATACAAATATTGATTGTTTACTATATAACAGGAATTCACATATGTATATTTTGATACTTGTCAAATTTTGCTTTATGAAATAATATGGCTGAGAGATCGTACGCCCCTTACTCATTGGTTGACTCATAAATAATTTAGTGAATGCTCTTTCTTGGTATTTCTTTCATGTAAGAGTGTTTGCATTCAGTCACTTTCCAAATAACAGATACCATAACATCAAAACCTTTGGGAACACAGGGCCTTAAGGAAGACTCCTGAGGATTTCAGAACGTTTTAGGGGAAAATATTGAGCGAGCTGCATCGCTGTTCAGTGATCGCCCTCAGTGGCTCCGGGCAGAGGAGGGAAGCTCCTTATCTCTGTGCACCTGTTCACTCGGATGCCCCTTCCTCTCGGCTTCCCCGTTAGGACGAACCAGAGGGTGGCCACTGACTCCCTGCCCCGCAGCACGGAGCGCGGACCGAGTGTCATTTCCTGCTGACTTGGGGCCGCGGGGAGGGGTGGACGGGAGGGTGTGCCTGCCCGGACCCAGGAACTGACCGCAGCTGCCTCCTGGGGAGCCTGACAGATTCTTGCTGTTGGGAGCCAAGGGGCGCGGCTGCGGGAGGCTGGGGCCCGAGGGGAACACGAAAGAGGGAGCCTTTCTTCTGAAGAAGGGGGAACGCCCAGATTCTCCCTCAGGGCTGGCTCTGCTCTGAGCCAATCTGCCACATCCACAGAGGTTCACCCCCGTCCACAGAGGTTCACCCACATCCACAGAGGTTCACCCACATCCACAGAGGTTCACCCCCCATCCACAGAGGTTCACCCACATCCACAGAGGTTCACCCACATCCACAGAGGTTCACCCCCCATCCACAGAGGTTCACCCACATCCACAGAGGTTCACCCACATCCACAGAGGTTCACCCACATCCACAGAGGTTCACCCCCCATCCACAGAGGTTCACCCACATCCACAGAGGTTCACCCCCCATCCACAGAGGTTCACCCACATCCACAGAGGTTCACCCACATCCACAGAGGTTCACCCCCCATCCACAGAGGTTCACCCACATCCACAGAGGTTCACCCACATCCACAGAGGTTCACCCCCCGTCCACAGAGGTTCACCCACATCCACAGAGGTTCACCCCCCATCCACAGAGGTTCACCCACATCCACAGAGGTTCACCCCCCATCCACAGAGGTTCACCCACATCCACAGAGGTTCACCCACATCCACAGAGGTTCACCCCCATCCACAGAGGTTCACCCACATCCAGAGAGGTTCACCCCCCGTCCACAGAGGTTCACCCACATCCACAGAGGTTCACCCACATCCACAGAGGTTCACCCCCCATCCACAGAGGTTCACCCACATCCACAGAGGTTCACCCACATCCACAGAGGTTCACACCCCATCCACAGAGGTTCACCCACATCCACAGAGGTTCACCCACATCCACAGAGGTTCACCCCACATCCACAGAGGTTCACCCCCCATCCACAGAGGTTCACCCACATCCACAGAGGTTCACCCACATCCACAGAGGTTCACCCCCCATCCACAGAGGTTCACCCACATCCACAGAGGTTCACCCCCCATCCACAGAGGTTCACCCACATCCACAGAGGTTCACCCCCCATCCACAGAGGTTCACCCACATCCACAGAGGTTCACCCACATCCACGGAGGCTCACCCCCCATCCACAGAGGTTCACCCCCCATCCACAGAGGTTCACCCACATCCACAGAGGTTCACCCCCCATCCACAGAGGTTCACCCCCCATCCACAGAGGTTCACCCACATCCACAGAGGTTCACCCACATCCACGGAGGCTCACCCCCCATCCACAGAGGTTCACCCCACATCCACAGAGGTTCACCCCCCATCCACAGAGGTTCACCCACATCCACAGAGGTTCACCCACATCCACAGAGGTTCACCCACATCCACGGAGGCTCACCCCCCATCCACAGAGGTTCACCCCACATCCACAGAGGTTCACCCCACATCCACAGAGGTTCACCCCACATCCACAGAGGTTCACCCACATCCACAGAGGTTATACCCCATCCACAGAGGTTCACCCCACATCCACAGAGGTTCACCCACATCCACAGAGGTTACAGCCCACATCCACAGAGGTTATACCCCATCCACAGAGGTTACACCCCCATCCACAGAGGTTCACCCCACATCCATAGAGGTTCACCCACATCCACAGAGGTTCACCCCCCATCAACAGAGGTTCACCCCACATCCACAGAGGTTATACCCCCACATGCACAGAGGTTCACCGCACATCCACAGAGGTTACACCCACATGCACAGAGGTTCACCCACATCCACAGAGGTTCACCCACATCCACAGAGGTTCACCCCCCATCCACAGAGGTTCACCCCCACATCCACTGAGGTTCACCCCCACATCCACAGAGGTTACACCCCCCATCCACAGAGGTTACACCCCCCATCCACAGAGGTTCACCCACATCCACAGAGGTTACACCCCACATGCACAGAGGTTCACCCCACATCCACAGAGGTTCACCCCCATCCACAGAGGTTCACCCCCCATCCACAGAGGTTCACCCACATCTACAGAGGTTACACCCCACATCCACAGAGGTTCACCCACATGCACAGAGGTTCACCCCCACATGCACAGAGGTTCACCCACATCCACAGAGGTTCACCCCCACATCCACAGAGGTTCACCCCACATCCACAGAGGTTACACCCCCCATCCACAGAGGTTCACCCACATCCACAGAGGTTACACCCCACATGCACAGAGGTTCACCCCACATCCACAGAGGTTCACCCCCATCCACAGAGGTTCACCCCCCATCCACAGAGGTTCACCCACATCTACAGAGGTTACACCCCACATCCACAGAGGTTCACCCACATGCACAGAGGTTCACCCCCACATGCACAGAGGTTCACCCACATCCACAGAGGTTCACCCCCACATCCACAGAGGTTCACCCCACATCCACAGAGGTTACACCCCCCATCCACAGAGGTTCACCCACATCCACAGAGGTTACACCCCACATGCACAGAGGTTCACCCCACATCCACAGAGGTTCACCCCCATCCACAGAGGTTCACCCCCCATCCACAGAGGTTCACCCACATCTACAGAGGTTACACCCCACATCCACAGAGGTTCACCCACATGCACAGAGGTTCACCCCCACATGCACAGAGGTTCACCCACATCCACAGAGGTTACACCCCACATGCACAGAGGTTCACCCACATCCACAGAGGTTCACCCCCACATCCACAGAGGTTCACCCCTACATCCACAGAGGTTCACCCCCCATCCACAGAGGTTACACCCCACATGCACAGAGGTTCACCCACATCCACAGAGGTTCACCCCCACATCCACAGAGGTTCACCCCCACATCCACAGAGGTTCACCCCCCATCCACAGAGGTTCACCCCACATGCACAGAGGTTCACCCCCCATCCACAGAGGTTCACCCCACATCCACAGAGGTTATACCCCCACATGCACAGAGGTTCACCCACATCCACAGAGGTCCACCCACATCCACAGAGGTTCACCCACATCCACAGAGGTTCACCCCCCATCCACGGAGGTTACATAAGAGACATGATAAAGGGCATTCAGCCCTGCAGGGAAGCGGCGTGCTCCCTGTCTCCATGCTGCTTTTAGAGCTGGGGAACAGGAAGCACTGTCTCTGAAGGACAGACACCCCATGCTGAGAATCGGAAGGGTCTCCCCGCCCCCCTGGCTGGGCTGCGCCCCCCTTGCTGCCCCAGCTCCTTTGAGAGAAGTGCGATGCTCAGCGAATACATGCGTCACGTTCTCCACATGCACTTTGGATCATAAAAGCTCATCATTCCTAAACAACTCGGATCCTGGAAATCTTTCAAAACTGCGCTGTTCCTTGTTTTATAAAGCAGTGAACCTGGAAGATAATAAAGCATTTTCCCTAACTTGCGGGGTTAACCACATACAGCAAACTGGCAGCAAGAGTGGAAGCTGGGATGGGTTGGGGACTCCTTTCTGGCAGGGGGTTTGCTGAGCACTTCATGTGGCTCACGTCTCCTGACCTGAAGAAGGAATCCCACCCTGCAAAGGCGCTGAGTTCTGTCCCCCGAGCAGTCCTGTGCTGGAGGATGACCTTGACTTGTGCCGGGGGATGACCTTGACTTGTGCCGGAGGATGACCTTGACTTGTGCCGGGGGATGACCTTGACTTGTGCGTGCTTGGTTTGAGGGTTCTCGGGGCTCTTCTGTTCCCAGGTGGGCCCTCACCGGTGCTGCCTGGCTGAGCACTCTAGGGCAGTGGTCGGCAAACTCATTAGTCAGCAGAGCCAAATACCAACAGGACAACGATTGACATTTCTTTGGAGAGCCGAATTTTTTAAACTTAAACTTCTTCTAACGCCTCTCCTTCAACATAGACTCGCCCAGGCCGTGGTCTTTTGTGGAAGAGCCACACTCAAGGGGCCAAGAGCCTCATGTGGCTCGCGAGCCGCGGTGTGTCGACCACAGCTCTAGGGCATGGCTCCGGGAGCAAGGATGTGGCCTTTGGCCTCAGTTGAAGGCTTCCTGTCCAGCGAAGGGTCTGCACTCTGGCCACGCCCAGCTCCCCAGGGCTCCCCGCACCACGCAGCCTCTGCAGTCTGCCCAGCTCTGCACCACCGCCCCCCGCCCCCGGGTTCTGGTCTAGGATGTCCTCCCAGAGTCGCACCCTAGAAATCTGCAGGGCAGGGCTTGGCCTGGCCCAGAGGTGATGGCCTCTCTGGATCTTCCTCTCTAGCACTGCCCCGCCCCGCTGCCAGCCTGGAGTGCTGGCCTCCCGGCTGCTCCTGGGAAGCAGACCCGTCTCCTCTGCGACCTCTTTCTCTGGCCTGTGGCTCAGAATCAACCTCAAAGGTATGGCATGCGAGCAGGAGCCAGAGCCCTGAGGCTCTGAATTCCGAGAGAGAGAAAGAGAGAGAGAGAGAGAGAGAGAGAAAGAACCAGAAGCCTGGGTGTGCCCTGCCCTGGCCAGAATCGGTGCACAGGAGGGTGTGCCAATCCACTGAGCCCACCCAGGATAGAATTTCTACTTTAAAAGCAAAATCTAAATGTAAAACCAAAACATTTTTAATTAATTAATTTATTTATTTATTTATTTTCTTGTTAATTCCCATCTGAGAATATGTTTTCCATTGATTTTTTGAGAGAGGAGAGGGGAGGGGAGAGGAGGGGAGAGGAAGGGGAGGGGAAGGGAGGAGAGGGGAGATGCCTCCTGCATATGCCCCAATCTGGAGGGGATTGAGCCTGATACCATTCGGTGGGCGGCCAAGGCTCTAACCACTGAGATCACTGGCCAGGGCAAAAACAACACATTTTATTTTATTTTATTAAATATCTTTTTATTGATTTCAGAAAGGAAGGGAGAGGGAGAGAGAGATAGGAACATCAATGATGAGAGAGAATCATCGATTGGCGCACAGGAGGCCAAAACCGGGCTGGTGCCCTGACTGGGAATTGAACCCGGGACCCTTCAGTCCACAGGCCAGCGCTCTATCCACTGAGCCAAACCAGCTAGGGCTACCCAAAGCATTTTAAATAAAAAGCTGAGACTATGAAATAATATATGTGATATAAACATTGAGACGGTCGGCATGAAATTTTTATCATTTTGGTTGTTTTATCGTAGAACATTAGACAGACTGGATTTGCTTATCATGAGTCTAGACCATTTTATCTGCAGAAAACAAAGTCACTCCCAGGGATATTTCTTTTTAAGCACAACCATGTGGAAAAGATACACATCTGAAGAGCTTCAACACAAGAATACTCGACCAGTTCTCATGCTGACTGCTGTTTGAATGTTTTTCAGATGACTGGCGTGAGACAGACAGGCCCTGCGCTTCGGCTCCGGGCTGTGTCTTCCTAGTCCACACCCGAGACGGGCAGTGGGAGCAGCAGTTTTGTTGCATGAAATCTGGAACGTTCTGAAGAATCTGGGAACCTGTTTGAATGAGACAGATGTCCTATCAGCTCCGCATAGGGGACGACCTTACCAGTACTGTTAACCTACCACGGGGGCGTCTTCTGTCAACAGCGTTCGCAACGAACACGGAAAAGTGCAGTTGGTGCTTTTCGGCGTTCTAATGCCACTTTCCGCGTACTTCCAGTCACAGGCTGAGTCTGACGGTCATCTTGAAAAGCTCTTAAGCTTTCCTGTTGCCCAGGATGGAGCCGTGAGATCATTAGCATGACAAGTCCATGGGGATTTCGTTTCATTGCGTTGTTAAACTTCATAGTTTCGTGGAAACAACCCCCTTTGAACGTGACCGTGGACAAGCGGCGCCGTCTTCCACTTTCTTAATCGTTTTGCTTATTTCAGAAAGAGCAGGGGCCTGGCCAGCGGCCCTGAGTGGGCGGAGCGTCACTGTCACAGGGGGTGCAGGTTAGCTCTGGTCACGGCACGTACCTGGGCTGCAGGTGTGTTCCCCGGCCCCGGGTCAGGGTGCCGCCGGAGGCAACCCATCGATGTGTCTCTCTCACACAGATGTTTCTCTCTCTCTCTTCCCCGCTCCCCTTCCGCTCCAGAACATCAACCGCAAAGATATTCCGGGGTGAGGGTGAACAACAAGCAACAACACGCAAACAACCAGAAATAGCGGAGATTTGAAAGTTTAGGAAGGGTGGGGCAAATCTCAAATCTGGTAAAAAATGTGGCCGAGAACCTATAGAGCTGGGAAAGGAGAGGCAGATCCTTTGCAACGTATTTGATCACATGCACTGTAAAGGGGAAGACGTTTGATTCTCTCAATTTCCAGATGAACAGGGGCCTCGGGCAAAATAAACCGGGGCCTTTCTTATGCAGCCAGCCGTGCTACTGCTATACGTCCGCGAATTCCTTTTTTTTATATATATATTTTATTGATTATTTACAGAGGAAGGGAGAGAGATAGAGTTAGAAACATTGATGAGAGAGAAACATCCATCAGCTGCCTCCTGCACACCCCCTCCTGGGGATGTGCCCGCAACCAAGCTACATGCCCTTGACTGGAATCGAACCCGGGAGCCTTCGGTCCACAGGCCGACGCTCTATCCACTGAGCCACACCGGTTTCAGCCGTCCGTGAATTCTGAAGGAAGTTTAACTAACCCACCCACAGACATTTGTAAGATGCAAAATACTGAAGCAGAGACTCACAAAGGAACTCCCCCAGCTCAGAGAGCAGCACACATCTCCAAGGGGCTGTTTAGGGAGATGCCCAGGAACCCGCCGGGCTGCGTGGAACGGACGCGCAGGGAGGAGAAAGGCCCCGTGAGCACCTGCAGGGACGAGCTGCCCGCGGCAGCCACAGCGAAGAGGGGGTCGCGGCCTTTTTCTTCACGTCCGGAGCGAGCAGCAGAGGGGGGCCCACTTTCTCCTTCCCTGAGAAATCGAGCTCCGCCTGTGCTTGACGAGGCCCCCCTGAGAGTGCCATGGCAGGGAGGGGAGTCCTCATGAAGATACGGAGGCGCCCCTCTTGTTCCCTTGGGAACCCCCCTTCTCTACCCTCTCTGCTCTCTCTGTGGCATTTTTCTTGATCTCAAGTCACTTTGCTGTGTATTCTGGGATATTTCTTGGAGTGGTCCCTCCGTATGGCTGAGTGAGTTTTCAACAGCGTTTATTCCATTATTTTATTTTCCTAGTTAAAGATTGTAACTAGGTGGAAAGTACTCATGTTTTATTCTCTTGGTTGTTCTAGTTTATATTCAGGTCAGTCCTACTTTGTGAATGTTATAGTCCCTCGATTCTATTGTGGATATAGATTTATATTTAGAATTTCTGTTTTTATTTCTTGAATTATCTTTATTTATTTTTTTTACCAATTTCTTTCTCTTACTTGATCTCAAGTAGGTGATGATATTTGATCATTCATTGGTATCCTATATAATAAAAGCCTAATATGCAAGTCGACCGCATGACCGCATGGCAGAACAATGGATTGCTAGGATGTGCACTGACCACCAGGGGCCAGACGCTCAACACAGGAGCTGCCCCCAGCGGGGGCCCTGATGGCCCTGCCAGTTACCCTGCAGAGGGAGGCGACCAGCGGCGGCAGGGGGTGGGGCCGGCGAGTGGGTGGGGCCAGGCCGGCCAAGGCGGGTGCCAGCAGGGGGGTCCCCTGATCGCCCCAGCATTGGCCCCACAGATGGCCCTGATCTCTGGCCAGGCCTAGTGATCCTACCCATGCACGATTTTCATGCTTCAGGCCTCTAGTTGATTAATGAAAGGCTATGTTGATGGTAGAGGCTGATGACAGACTTCCTGGGCAGCCTGTCTGTACAGCAGACCTCTCTCCGGAGGCTCTAGTACGTGGAGGGCAGATTGATGGGCAAGATTCACTTGAAGTGCGAGAAGAAGCATCCCGGCGATCGCTTTTAATCCATAAGGAAAAATTTCCTCGGGGAAGAGAACACTTCCATGTCTCTCTCTTTTTCTTTTTTCCTGTTGGCATCTACAGATAAGACATTTCCCAAAGTTGTGTGGGTTTTCCCAAGCTCTAATTAAGAAATAAAAAGGAAAGGAACATTCTTCAGTAAGAAATAAGCGTAACACGTGAAAGTCTCTGTATTTTGGCTTGGAAAACTCACCCTAGCAGTACTGGATGAGGATGCTGACGCTCCCTGCCTGCTTGGCTTATTCTATACCATGAACTGACTGGGAAAATGCCCGCATTGTTCTGCGGAGCAGCCTGCTGATTTATGGGCCAGAGGAGGAATCGGAGTCACTCTGTCCCTGTTGGGAGAGATAATTCTCCCAGGGCCTGTAATTTAGATCAATAAATGACGGTTTCTTAACTCTGGTAAATGGAGCATCATTTATGTATTTATTTCTCTCTCTTTATGTCTGGCCTGGAAAGATCAAGTTCCTGTACGTAGATCAATGGCCCTGCGGGTACACAGTTACCAGTGAGGGTTGGTGAAAGGGGAGGAAAGGGAAGTAAGGATGTTGAGGATACAATTTCTTTCAGCGACGAGGATCATGAAAAACTAATGTCCGGGCACAAACATATAATTTGATGTGTGGCTACGGTTTTGTCTTAGAGGAATTACTTTTTGGAGCTCTGACTCAGACTCATGTGCCTTCTCAGAACCCCCTTTTTGGCTTTTTCCATTTTTATAAGATTATTTGAGCCAAACGGATGACATATAGTGGGAGCAAGGTCTCAAATGCTCCCTCAAAATCCCCTTGCAAAGGAGATGATCCCCCTTCTTTCACTGCCTGCCAGGTCCCAGCTTCCTTTCTCTCCCAGGGTCTGTCCCAGCAGTCACTGGCTCTGCCCCACAGCTGGGCTTTCTCTCCATCCTCCGCCGCACCACCCGCTCCTCTACGATGTTCCCACAGTGTCCTGTTCTCTTCGGTGCTGCAGACTCCTGTGCCTGGAGCAAAGCGAGCATTTAAGACGTGTCGCCAAACGAATGAAAGGTGCAGGGACCAGGCAGCTCCGCATCTGGTGCATCTGGTGAAAACCTTTTCCTGCATGGGCGTGGCCGGAAGAGTTCAGTCACCATCAACACCACCTCGGGATCAGTGGCCACGCGCTTGGACGAGGCAGCTGTCCTGTCGTGCTGTTTTCATTCTAAGAGCGCTGCTCACGCAGCCCTGGTTATTCGATGCCAAGATTTTCAGAGGTTCACGTTTGGTTCACATCTTGGGGGCTGAATTTTATCTTTCTTAATTTTTTTTATTTTTACATTTTGCCATATTTCATATTTGGAGTCTTTGCTTCCATTATTTGTAATGATCAAGTAACCGAATCTTAATTAGCATTGTAATCTTAAGGTGGTCAGGGCCTTGAAAGGTCAATAAATAACATTTTCGGTGGGAATTGAAGAACATTTATAAGACATCCTACAGTTGTTCAAAATTAGTCTTAAACTCTTCTTCCGTACCTAACTTGTGAGCATGTCTTTTGTTAACCCTATAATAGAGTCAGAGCAGCTAAGACAAAAGCATAACTTAATTTTCACTTCCTTTTTCAATTTCTTTTTAAATGACCCATGGCTTTCTTACTTATGCAAAAGCATGTAAATCCAAAATTCTCTTTGTTACTTGCTTTATTTTCTACCAAGGAAGGAAAATAAATTCAACCACATGTTAGAAATGTGTGTTGCTGCAGCTAATAATACACATGCTTTCATAATGAAAATTTTGAGTACTTTTTTTGCCCGAATCACATCCCATTTCATTTTAAACTAAGACTCCATTAAAAGAGGAAATCATTAAAACTTTACATATACTTAAATATGTCAGTTATTCACCTTCTTCATCAATCGGTACGGTGGACATAGGAATGCGATTGATCACAGTCACAAGCTTGATGGGCAGAGCCAGAGTTATAATGACCGGTGGGTATCAGAGAAGGAGGAGGAGCACATGCTTGAACTGCGTGTGTGATCCAGGGACACACAGATGTAGAGTGTTCGATAGTACAGATCACTACCCTGAAGCCAGACCACTGAGTTCAAGTCCTGACTCCGTTACGAAGTGTGAGATTGGGCAGGTCACTTAACCTCTCCATGCCCCGGTTAATTCAGCTGTAACATGGGGACAATAATAATAGGTGACTAATTATCACAGTCACCTAACTAATAGGTGACTGTGATAATTAAGTGAGTTAATATGTGTTGCTCAGAAGAGTAATTAGAATATAGCAAGCAGTGTTAGGAATTACTTTATCACTACTGTCTGAGGGAATGTAATATAAAGAGGCAATGAGAGCCCTTTCTGGTTTGGCTCAGTGGATAGAGCATTGGCCTGCGGACTGAAGGGTCCTGGGTTGGATTCCGGTCTAGGGCACATGCCTGGGTTGTGGGCTCGATCCCCAGTGGGGGCATGAAGGAAGCAGCCAATCAATGATTCTCTGTCATCATTGATGTTTCTATCTCTCTCTCCTCCCTTCCTCTCTGAGATCAATAAAAATATATTTTTAAGAAAAGAGGCAGTGAGAGTAAGGGTTATGTTTAATGTCTCAGAAGTTGAACAGCAAAGATATTCATCATTGAACTCTGCTAGATGTATAACTTAAGCTTCCTGGAATTTTTAGTGGAAAGCATAAATAAAAGAATAATACAAACAAGCAAACATTATTGCCCCTTCTAATTGAAACATTATTTTCCTTCAATTATCCAACCCTCAAATAGGTAGGCATCCACTATGCTTACAAGGAAGCTGACCTCATCTTTTTGAAGTGGGCTGGATTTGGTCAAAATCCAATTAATCAAAATCAAAGTAATTCTATTCTCCATCTTCTGTGCAAGTGTTTGGCAACTGAGGTTTAAGTTAATCACCTTGTAGTACTGCTCTTAAGTCTCCAGCTGGGCCTAATAGAACACCTAGGCCAGTGGTTGGCAAACTCATTAGTCAACAGAGCCAAATATCAACAGTATGATTGAAATTTCTTTTGAGAGCCAAATTTTTTTAACTTAAACTTCTTCTAATGCCACTTCTTCAAAATAGACTCACCCAGGCCGTGATATTTTGTGGAAGAGCCACACTCAAGGGGCCAAAGAGCCGCAGGTGGCTCGCGAGCCACAGTTTGCCAATCACTGACCTAGGCTAGTTAAAATGGGCTTCTTTGAGGGATATTTGCTTGATGTTATGATGGATCCCATGAAGAAAAAGCTTATCCATGTTCTTCTATACATTATTCTGTTCTCTATGTGGGAAATGTATTTTCATAAACATAAAAATAATTGAATTTATCACAAAAATATAGCATCATTAAGCCACAAAAATATATCTATGTCAAAACCATGGCCATAATTTCTAATTCAAATGGTGAGTACCATGCTAACATCTTTTAATATGGAGCCACCATACTCTTGTCAATTTCATTGGAGACATAGAAGAAAACTGAAACTCACAAGAACAAAGAAATTATACAGAAATTAAATTGCAAAATCTACAGGAATTAAGAAAAAAATCTTCATAATCTCCCCAATGTTACATCTTCCAACAGATACCGGATAAGAGAAGTACTAAGTTGATTCCCACCTTCCCTGGAGACCTACAGCTGTTCACAACCTCCAGTCTAAACCTCTGGTACCAGGAAAGAGAGCCATCGGGAACAGTGGGACGGTGCACCGTAGCTGTCACCTGAGCAAAAGTATGGTGGCAAAACGAAGCTGGTCTAGGATCCATACATATGCAACATTTTTGAAATGCAAAGGCAAAGAGAATATTCTTTCATCATCAAAACAACAACAAAGAAACCCAACGTGCACAGAGCCAGTTTGTTACTGACAAAGGGACTAAAATGCAGCAAGCTTTAGCTTCTGTGCCTCATGACCTTACAAGCAGAGTTAGCGCCGTTTGACAGGGGCCAGGCGAAGCCAGCACTCAAGGACCAGTATCTCTGCAGGCTTTCTCTCATGAGCAAAAACAACAGAGACACATAAACTCAGACTAATTAAAAGACTAGGCGTACCAATAAAATTTAATAGTACAACAAAGAAAAATAATCACATTAAAAAAAACTGGAAATCATCACTAAATCTTACTAAACAAGCGGTAATCCTATCTAATAAAAGAGTAATATGCAAATTGACCATCACTCCAAGATGGCTGCCCCCATGTGGTCACAAGATGGCCGCCACAAGATGGCCTGCAGGGGAGGGAAGTTGTGGGCAGTTAGGGGTGACCAGGTCAGCAGAGGAGGGCAGTTGGGGGAGACCAGGCCTGCAGGGTACAGCAGTTGGGGGAGGGACCAAGCCTGCAGGGGAGGTCAGTTGTGGGTGATTAGGCAAGAAGGAAGGACAGTTGGGGGAGACCAGGCCAGCAAGGGAAGGCAGTTGTGGGGGACCCAGGCCTGCAGGAGAGGGCAGTTGTGGGGGACCAGGCCTGCAGGGTACAGAAGTTGGGGGGGAAACAAGCCTTCAGGAGAGGGCAGTTGTGGGCAATCAGGCTGGCAGGGAGGGCAGTTAGGGGTGATGGGGTCAGCAGGAGAGGGTAGTTGGGGGAGACCAGGCCTACAGGGGAGGGCAGTTGGGGGCAATTGGGCTGGCCAGGGAGCAGTTAGGTGTCAATCAGGCTGTCAGGGGAGTGGTTAGGGGGTGATCAAGCTGGCAGGCAGAAGCGGTTAGGGGCAATCAGGCAGATGCAGGTGAATGGTTTGGAGCCAGCAGTCCTGGATTGTTAGAGGGATGTCCAAACGCCTGTTTAGGCCCGATCCCACTGGGCAGCTGGACATCCCTCAAAGGGTCCCAGATTGGAGAGGGTGCAGGCTGTGCTGAGGGACACCTCCCCCTCTCTCCCCATGCATGAATTTCATGCACTGGGCCTCTAGTTATTTATAATTTATATATTCATAATAACTGTGGATATATAAAACATGAACACAAATCTCAAAAAACTTTACATATGTAAATATCTAATATCAGTGGTAATGTGGATCTAAAATCCCATATTAAATGAATTAAATTAAGCTAACTTGGCAACTAAACTAGGGTTTACACTGAGAATCTGGGTGAAGAAGAAGAGAGAAGCTCAATGTCTCTTCAGCTCGCCGTATTAAAGAGGTGGCCTCCCAAGTGCTGTCTGATGGAAACCCAAAGTTGGTAAAATATAAGACAGAATGAAACAGGGGCATGAAGAAACGCACATGTGACTTGTGAAAACAGAGAATGCCATATTAAAACCTCAGCAGAGAAACCCAGGCCAGACTCACTCCGTCGGGCAAAGGTAATGGAAGAGTAAGGGCTTGTTCCTGTGGAAGAGCGATTGCTCATTTGTACCTTGCAATGCAACAGAGCAGGCTACACACTGAGAGGGACGAGTAAAACCTTACCTAACTCTCCTCTAAAACTCACTGAAAACAGCAGAAAGCAATTTTTAAAAGAGGAGAAAATTCTTCATCATTGATATAAAAGGACACCCTTAACCCCAAACCACAAACCAGGGAGCACATTTGCCAGAACCATAAGCCCAAGCTTTGATGAGGAACATGCTGAGCGTTGACATTGACTGACTCTGAACCTCAGCAGAGCAGAGATTCTCCTAAAGTCAGTGCCGCCTGATGAACCGCATGCCAACGCCAGCTTTGCCAGGGATTCCATCTGGTGCGGTGTTGGCCACAGGTTTGAGGTGGACGGCACAGAAAGAAACCCAGGTCAAATGACTAGGCAGGGAAGCTACGGGAAAAGTCAAGCTCAGTAAGTTTTATTTTTTTACTTATTTAGGATTTGGTTTCCAGGCTCAGAGAGACTTGGAGAGTACAGTCGAGTGAACGGAGGCGAAGAGCCAGACCACAAACCAGGGGCCTGGGCCCGAACAGGAACTGCCAGGAAGCCCGTGAGTCTCCTGAGCAGAAGTGGAGGGGAGCTGGGCCTCCAGGATGGAGACTGTGGTGAGATCCAAAGAAAACAGAAGGTGCGTGTTTCACAAAGAAATGCTCTCTGTTCCTTCCTTCTTTCTTTTATTTTTTTTTAAATATATATTTCTATTGATTTCAGAGAGGAAGGGAGAGGGAGAGAGAGACAGAAACAACAATGAGAGAGACTCATTGGGCGGCTGCCTCCTGCACGCCCCACACGGGATGGAGCCCGCATTCCGGGCCTGTGCCCTGACTGGGAATCGAACCCTGACCTCCTGGTTCCTAGGTCAATGCTCAACCACGGACCACACCAGCCGGGCCCTGTTCCTTATTTCTAACTGCCTCTTCTTACACTATACTTTGTAGAAGCCAGTGCTCATTCAAAGATAATTGTAATAAAAAATACAGTTCCTATGCAAAAAATTGGCAACATAAAATGAATAGACACATAATCAAAAGATAAGTATCATACACTCAAGAAGAATTGCTCTATCAAAATATAGGAAAGCTAGACATGACATTGTAAAATCTCAAAGAAGGAAAGATAATATCACTCTTTTAAAGTAAAGAAATGAGAGATCAGTTTAAGAGATCAGAAAAAAGATAATAAATTACCTATAATAATAAAAGCATAATATGCTAATTAGGCTGGACGTCCTTCTGGTTGACCTTCCGGACAAAGCAGGGGCTGTGAGGGAAGCCCAGGTCCTGGGTGCCGGAGGGAAGCCGGTGCCGGCAGCCGAGGGAAGGAAGGCCTACTCTTGCACGAATTTCGTGCATCAGGCCTCTAGTTGCAAAGAAACAGCTTGAGAATAGGGCATTGGGAAAAAATGAAAGTCAGTTAAAAAGATTAAAGGTGGTACCGAGACAAAAAGAAGATAGAATGAAATGACTGGAAAAAAATATTAGAAATCTATAGATAGATTTGAGCCCAAAAGTATAACAAAAAGAAAATGCCAACTCATAAAGGAGGAGCAGGAGAAGGTAAAAGTAGGGTAACAGGCTGTCTGGGCCACACACGCTGAGTGGCTGGAGGAGCCTGGAATGTACAGAATACAGAATCCATTCACAGTTAAACTTGAAACAAAGAAAACTAGAATCTGTAGATTGATGGAGCTTGGTATTTACCAGGAAAAACTGATAGAGAGCAAGAGACACGAGACACATCCCAGGGAGAGTCTCTTACATCAGAAGGGAGGGGTGCGTGCTAACCCCCAAAGGATCTCCTTATCCTTCACGTTTCGAGAGAACGGAAATGGAAGCCCAGACTTTTTCTTAGTAAATTTTCATCAGGTATCACAGTGGAGACAGGCGGTCACATGTCCAAGAACTTCAGTGCCACACACATAAGCACACACACAAAACCCTTCTCTGACAACAGTATGACGAATCGGGCACTATAGAAAGTCCTTGAAGGTGGCGGAATTCCTACAAAGTTTGTGTCATCACATCCTGGGAGAGCATGCCATTGGACTTGGTTTTCTGTTTTCTTGTATTGTCCTCAGATTCTCTGAGGTCTTGGGAAACATCACGACTTAGTGGCTGTCACCACGGGAATAGTGTAGGGCGCGACTTTGTACGTAAAGGGGCTCCTGGGTGAGCAGCAGCAGCCCTAAGGACCGTGACCTTGAGCCAGCAGGAAGTGACCTGAGGGCAGTCTATTGAAGGCCAGATACTTCCACTGGGAGGCTCCTGCGGACTTTGCGTAGCAGGTAGGAAGTCCAAGAAGGGTTCAGAAATGGGGTTCTGTTCAGAGAAAAGTCTATGTGGACCTGGAGCCACTGTCATCGAAAGACTTGTGCACGCATAGGCTACTGAGGCCCCCGCAGGAGACCTTGACTGTGGTAGAGCTGTCAGTTACTTCTCCCCAGAATATACTAAGCTATTTGATTTTCCTAACACGTTCTGTCACAATACCTGGACACTATACAAAACTGTGAAATCAGAGTGGGTTTTGCAAAATGTGACTAGAAGGAAAAATTGCATTAGTTTGTATTCATGATATTTCCTACTGAAAGTAAATATTGCTATTATCAACCTCCATTTTCTCCTTTTGTCTTCCCCTGCAATTGTAAGGGTTCTATCTGTCTGAAGACCAAGCTCACTTTTGTAATAAAAGACGGAGAGGAAGGAAAGGGAAAACGGCGTTTTTGGGTGAGCAGAGTGATCGCTGATGCAATAAAAGAGGAGAGGGGGTAGAAGGGGGGAGTATAAATATTGTTGAGAATCGTATACTTTGATTTTCTTTGGAAGTTGTAAAAATATATCAATGTGTTTTTCTTAATTAAATTTAGGGGTGACACTGGCAATAGGATCCTATAGGGTTCAGGTGTGGCTTTCTATGTTACGAGATCTGTGTATTGCACCGTGTGCCCACCACCCAGAGTCACATCTTCCTCTGTCCCCACATATTAGCCCCCTCCACCCTCACACCCATCCCCTTCCCTCTGACAGCCACCACACTGCTGTTGGTGTTCACCAGTTTCAGTTTTATATCCCACATATGAGGGAAATCATTCGCAGCGGCCAAGGCATGGGAGCCACCAACGTGTCCTGTGGCAGAGGACTGGGTAAAGACACGGTACATGTCTACGATGGAATACTACTTGGCCAGAAGAAAGGATGAGAGACTGCCATTGGCAATAACATGTCAATGGTTTTTAACTGATCGTAAACCACTTTGGATAATGAACTGTGTTTATTTGACTTCTAAATGGTTGGGACACACGCTGTCGATGCAAGTAACATTGTGAATCCCGTTCTGCTACCGCAAAATATTCATAATCACGCCCACAATACACTCAGAATGAACACTGAGAAACAGTTATAGATTCCCACAGAAGTCTGTGGGAATGATATTTGGCAATGACTTTTTTAAACATTATTTCTACTAATCACAAAACCAATTGTTTGATTTATCCAATACTTAGCTATATAACTCTATAAACTTTTCTTATTTAGAAATATTTGGAAGACTCTGTAGTATTTTTATGTTTTAAGTTCTTTTGGTATTGACATTGGATTTGCTTTCTGAGAGTCTGGCCACTTTTTGGGGGGGAAAAAAAGAATTCTAAGCCATCTTTTACATTCTAGAAATGATTCAATTACTAACAAAAATTCTCATTTACAAAATTTTGAGCTCAGCTGTTTTCCATTTTCATGTTTCATGTGCAAACTTGCTTACAAGGAATGAGAACAGAACGTGGTGACGCAGAGGGCAACCTCTCGCATATTATGGAGACTGGGTGATGTGCCTGCTGAGGGGGCCGAGCTGCTTCTCAGGGAAGGAAGACAGCAATTCATGGACTTTTCTAGAAACAGCCGTTGTGACATAGAACTCAGGGCCCTTCCGAGCCAGCTTCTGCCTTGTTGTCCGGGACAGCCAATGAGGCTGCTTGAGAGGGGCTCTGGGGACCTGGACTCGGGCTGCTTGCCTCTCGCTTCCCACTTCCAGGGACTCCGAAGCCCCTCGCTGGCTCCGTCCTTCATGTGTGAGAGGAGTTCCCGGAGCAGTGCCCTTGGGAAGGACCTTGCCCTCCCGGTGCCAGGAGGGTGGTGGCCGCCAGCCTTCGGTGTTAGTGCCGTGAGGATTTGTCTCAGCTGTGAGCCAAGGCCAAGCGTGTCCTGAGCAGCCTCAGCCCGGAGGGAGCACAGTAAGAACAGTAGGGTGGGGGAGCCGGGGTGGGGGTGGGGGATGGGGGGGCAGGAGACACCTGCAGGAGGAACCTATCTGACCTGGAATCTTTGCTCTAGAGCTCCCCTGGGGGCTGGCAAAGTCCTTGTCATAACTGCCTTCTAGTCTGAGCCCTCCCTGCCCAATGGCGCTTCCTCCCATCCTGGAGGCCCCCCCCAGCCCCCCTTACATCTCTGAGTGCTTCCTCCCATCCTGGAGGCCCCCCCCCCCAGCCCCCCGTACATCTCTGAGTGCTTCCTCCCATCCTGGAAGTTCCCTCCCCCACCCAGCCCCCCATACATCTCTGAGTGCTTCCTCCCATCCTGGAGGCCCCCCCCCAGCCCCCCTTACATCTCTGAGTGCTTCCTCCCATCCTGGAGGCCCCCCCCAGCCCCCCGTACATCTCTGAGTGCTTCCTCCCATCCTGGAGGCCCCCCCAGCCCCCCCATACATCTCTGAGTGCTTCCTCCCATCCTGGAGGCCCCCCCCCAGCCCCCCTTACATCTCTGAGTGCTTCCTCCCATCCTGGAGGCCCCCCCGTCCCCCCCATACATCTCTGAGTGCTTCCTCCCATCCTGAGGCCCCCCCCAAGCCCCCCATACATCTCTGAGTGCTCCCTCCCATCCTGGAGGCCCCCCCCCCAGCCCCCCGTACATCTCTGAGTGCTTCCTCCCATCCTGGAGGCCCCCCCCACCCTGAGCCCCCCATACATCTCTGAGTGCTTCCTCCCATCCTGGAGGCCCCCCCACCCCGAGCCCCCCATACATCTCTGAGTGCTCCCTCCCATCCTGGAGGCCCCCCCCCCCAGCCCCCCGTACATCTCTGAGTGCTTCCTCCCATCCTGGAAGTCCCCCCCCCCCCCCCCCCGGATATATCTGAGCACTCCCCGCTCCTGTCAGCATCTGACCTGAGATGGCACAGCACCGCCTCTCCCACACGAGGACCGCTCCTCAGTCACAGGAGCCTGCACACCCCGCCCCCCGATGGCCTTGCCCGTCCTGGTTGGGACCAGCATCCATGGCTTCCCCGCCTGAGGGCCTCCATCTGCTGAGCACACACCACATGCTCCTAACCTCAGCCCCCAGCGGGTCTCATTCACGCGCATTTCCTTTAAGTCACCACTGAAAGTGATTCCCGTGAAGGTGCTATTACAACACTCTCTTCTACTCTATGCTGGGTGTCTATCTCCATTTAGCTAATAGAAGAAGCACCGGGTTTCTCTGAGCACAGACTATTTATCAGGTGATTCTAAAACATCGCACTAGACACTGTCTGTTTTTTCCTGCTACGTTGCCATCGTTATTTGCAAATCTATATTCTGTATCGCCTACTTTCTTTGTGCTTGACTTATAAGAAGACTCAGGTCTTACGCTCTGGGCCGCGGTGAGGTCTTCTACCCACAGTCTTTGTTGTTGCTGCTAGTGAATCCTCACCTGAGGATATTCCCATTGGCTTTTAGAGAGAGGAAGGAAGCGGGAGGGAGAGACAGAAAGAAGCATCCATATGAGAGACACATCGACTGGTTGCCTCCTGCATGCGCCCTACTAGGGCCAGAGATGGGGCCTGCAACCAAGGCATGTGCCCTTGACCAGAATCGAACCCGGGACCCTTCTGTTCCTGGGTTGATGCTTTATCCACTGAGCCAAATCAGCCAGAACGGCCTGGAAACTGGGACGAAATAAAATAACATCCTTCTTGCTGGAGAGAGAAGTGTCATTTGTATGGAATTGCCCTTGCAGTGACCTCGCAGGAGGTGAGCAGTGGAGGCGAGCAGACCTCAACGCTCTGGTCTAAAAAGATGTCGATTTAGGAGGAAGCATCCACTGGTGTTGGCTGTGTGACATTTCTGCAAACGTTTCCATGTGTCGCCACATTCTTCTTACACACACATCTGGGGCCATGTGCGGAGAAGTGAAGATGCTTTGGGGAGTGGGAGGAGTGCCTT
The DNA here is from genome assembly GCA_026230045.1 of Corynorhinus townsendii. Lineage (NCBI taxonomy): Eukaryota > Metazoa > Chordata > Mammalia > Chiroptera > Vespertilionidae > Corynorhinus > Corynorhinus townsendii. The sequence continues at coordinate 2,056,939 of JAPDVU010000005.1, forward strand.
GGACGTGATGTTTAAATTCCTGTTATCTCTTCGAGTCCGACCTCCATCATTCACGGCTAAAATAATGGGAAGGAGGAAGCACCAGTGAGACCACGGAGGCCTGCCTTTCAGAATGCGTAGAAGGCGCAGTGGCCTCGCCTGCTCCATCTTATCCACAGGGAGTGAGTAGATAGGATGTGTGCCAGGTGGCTTATCTCTTCCTGTTTCTTTTCTTAAATATATTTTTATTGATTTCAGAGAGGAAGTGAGAGAGAGAGATGATGATGATGAGAGAGAACCATTGGTTGGCTGCCTTTTACACAATCCCAACTGGGGTTGAGCCCACAAACCCAACACGTGTCCTGACCGGGAATTGAACCGTGACCTCCTGGTTCATAGGTCAATGCTCAACCACTGAGCCATGCTGGCCGGGCCTATTTCTTTGTTGGTTTCAACTCTATCAAACACACCTCACCGCAAACACGTCCCGTTCACCGTTTAGAAAGCCCAGGGTGGTTTCTTCTGAGTCCGCTTCCCATAGGTCTGACTCGGGAGAAGGGACCGATGACATGAACCCACTCAGGCAGCAGACGTAACGGCCAGAGATTTGCTCAACTACCAAGTCAGTGGAAAAACGCTTTGTAACTGCAGCTCAGATAAAAGGCGAAACATTAGTTTTAAGGAGACTTTATGGCACATGTCCTAGAAATACACATTTTTAAAAAGACCGTCTGGACATAGACTAGCCTGCTAATTATCAAGAAATATATGCTAAACTGTACTTTAACATCAGGTCACGTTTGCCGATTGAAAAACCAGGTATAATACAAACAAATGTGAAAAGTAAAGCAAAATAATGTGACAGTTAAATGATCATTTGGTATTTTTAAGTTTCTGAGCAGCGAGGTAAAGCCAACTCCTTTGCTCCCCTCTCCCGAGCCCTCCCACCCTCCCACAGGAGTTGATGTCATTTTAAATTCTGAGAAGAACTCAAACATCAAATCCAATGCAAGAGAATATAGTTCTGTGTGGGAAGAAACAAAACCCACACGCATAATGGCCAGACGGTATGGAACCAATTATACCTGGCAATAAAGCGAAAAGGATAGTGTTTCTTTTGTGACATATTTTCCACATTGGTTCCAGCAATCTATGCATCATTAGTAACATATGTGACCAAGAAAACAAAACAAAACATGGCAGTCAAAGCGAGAGAGAGAGAGAGAGAGAGAGAGAGAGAGAGTTCATTTAATCTCCCGTTTCCCCTAACTTGCTTCCCAGCAGCAGGAAATCGTAAGGGGAGCTGGAGAAGGCTGGACACGTGATAGTCTACAAATACATTCCCACAAGTTTACGGATACAGCCACCTTTTCCCCTCCAGCAAGGGGGGAGGGGCCAGCGCCTGTTCTCTGGGTGACTGGCTGGGCTGGGGCCCCTGGCTCTAGGCTGTGTGGGAGCTGGGTGTTTTGTGGGACATTTCTATCAGGGTAACGGTTCACGGTTCACGGTTCACGTTCCCTTTACTCACAGGCGAGCAGCTCTCCCTGGAAGCAAGCGCAGGGACGCGCAGGGACTCATAGGGACTCACAGGGACTCGCACGACCAGGCTTCTTCGGGGTCCAGGTGAGTCTCAGCTGGTCTCCCACGTGGCGAGCCTGGGCCTTGTGTCCTGTGTGGACAGAGTGTCTGTGAGGCCCACCTGGCTGACAAGAGTGTTTTGGCTCAGACTCAATGCCTGGATGTTTCCTTTCAAAACGTTATTTCAACTGCAACCTTTGGAGACACCAGACCAAGACTTCACGGGAACCCACCCTTCTCCAAGAATTTCACAGGAAGAAAAATGCCGAGCGCGTCCAAGTCATCCATCATGATTTCAGTCCCTACTGTGTGCCAGGATCAGGGTTCAAGGCCAAGGTTAAAAAAATATAAAAAAATACTTAAAGTTTAATAAAGAACCCACAATACAAAATACGTTTCGATCTGTAGCCACATAAGAAATACACCCGCAGCCTGCATGTCATTATGGGAGACCAGCTGTCCAAGCTCATATCACCATTTCGAGGTGAACTGTTCTTTGTTCTGGAATGTTTTAGGTCGTTCACAGAAAGCTAACAGGGTGCCTTAGAGGCGAGAGATTGAGAATCGCTTGTGGCCCCAAATCATGTTGAAGGTGACCTTGGGGTAAACCCACCACTTACAGATTCTACATTATATATCCTGGCTACTTCCCAGCGATCAGAACGAAAAGATTGTTCTCATTTGATGACAGTAACATGGGATCGTGGTTCTGGCAATGAAGTTTAAATAGATTTGTTCTGGTTTCAGAGAGGGAAGGGAGAGGGAGAGAGATAGAAACACCAATGATAAGAGAGAACCATTGGTCGGCTGCCTTCTGCACGCCTACTGGGAATTGAGCCTGCGACCCAGGCATGTGCCCTTGATCAGAATGGAACCCAGGACCCTTCGGTCTGCAGGCCAACTCTCTATCCACTGAGCTACACCAGCCAGGGCTCACAAGGAGATTTAAATGGCCAGTTAAGGCTGGGGCTTCTACTGGCCTCTGACTATTATCAGAAAACACGACTCCTCTCCTCTCACCGTGGAAACAGCAACGTGCACAGGACGCACCGATCTCCATGACCCTCTCCACGCCCCTGCTTGCCACCAGACAGGTTGGAAGGAAGCCACACAGAGAACGTGCAGTTGTCAAAGATGTACATTCGGAACGTTCAATGCATTCTGTCGCTCTGCCTCTCCGTGGGAAGGCCGGCCGTGGACCCGTACAGGTGGGGATGAGAAAAGCAGTCGCTGAGAAATTCCGGTTAGCAGGAATCACTTTCCAGCCACCTGCTCAGGCCTCACCGAGGTCTTTGTTAAAAACACCCAAGGCATATCTTCATTCCCTACCAGGACCTGACTGGGAACAGAAGTTAATAATTCTAGAAGAAAGAGCATCTTGCATAATTAGCAGGCCTGCTAGGCTGAAGTCGAATCATTGGGAACAAAGCATGTTTGCAACAGGCCAAGAGTATCGAAACTTAAGAAATCTGCTAACATTGGACGAGCTGAGCAATGCCTTCATTTCCTCTTACAGAGACAAGCTCGCCTCTCACTGTAGACGCAATCTTGTCTTAGATCTGCATTCTGCAGTCCCATGCCTTCCTCCGGCATTTTACACAGGCAGCATGGGCTTCAGCCTAGCAGGCCTGGTAATTAGGCTGCTGGGCTGTATGCGAAACCACAGGTGGGTGCAACTGGGCTACCAAAACACATTTACAATTCATTCTCGCCCGGCCGGCGTGGCTCAGCGTCGACCTATGAACCAGGAGGTCACGGTTCAATTTCCGGTCAAGGGCATGTACCCGGGTTTAGGGCTTGATCCCCAGTGCGGGGCGTGCAGGCGGCAGCCCATCCATGATTCTCTCTCATCATGGATGTTTCTCTCTCTCTCTCTCCCTAACCCTAACTCTCTCTGAAATCAATAAAAATATATTTGGAAAGTCATTCCCATTTTCTATTGTGTGCCCTTAAAACATCGACTCTTTTCTCTCCTGCTAGAACTCAGCAAGCTTTCCCCTTCCCATCTGTAGCCAGGCTGATGGCTGATCCAGCCTCAGGAAATGAGGAGACCCACTCCTGCAGAGCCTGGCACCCGAGTAACCATGATAACAAACCTTATTGAAGACTTTCATTTTTATTGGAATGCTTTTCTTTTTTTAATATCGATGTGTTGGTATATTTTAAAGTTTCCCCTCAGTTTTATCCAAACACAGTGATGCTTTGAAATGTACATTTGCTTTTTAATTTGCTGGTGTGGCTTTAGGGTAAAACTTCCCAGCATGCTCTCTTTAAGACCTGAACACACCTCTCAAACCCTACTGTGACCTGTCACTAGTGTCCCGAGTCTTCCGTGGCCAGCACAAGAGCCCTGACGACCAGCCCTTGGTCTTGGACTACGGACCCCCAGGCCAGCTGCACCCACAGAGGATGGGACCCCCAGGCCAGCTGCACCCACAGAGGATGGGACCCCCAGGCCAGCTGCACCCACAGAGGACAGGACCACAGGATGCTGCACCCACAGAGGACGGGACCCCCAGGCCAGCTGCACCCACAGAGGATGGGACCCCCAGGCCAGCTGCACCCACAGAGGATGGGACCACAGGCCAGCTGCACCCACAGAGGATGGGACCACAGGCCAGCTGCATCACAGAGACAGATTGCCCCCTCTTCCTCCAGAGCTCACGGGCTTTCCCCATGCTCCGCACGACAGGCATGTATGCCAAGGCCTCCCCAGGTAGGCATGCTGGTGACAGATAACAGAGGGGGTGCTGGGTCTTGGGGAGACATGTTGGTGAAAGTAGAGGAACCAGTGGGCTGCCCCAGAGCCCCAGGAGAAAGCTGTCGCGCCCTGGGTTCCCACAAGGGCCCCTGAGCGCAGGGCATGAGCACTCAGCTCCTGGGGCCAGAGGACAGCCCGGGGACCCGGGACCTGGCTCGGCGGGGGGCTGCATGGGCACCAGCTCCAGGTCAGCCCAGCTCTGAGTCTCTCCCTGGAGATCCAGGCGCAGCTTGGCCCCCCTTTCCTGCTGCATTGCCCCCCCGCCCCCCACCTCCCAGACAAGGAGGCGTGTGCCCCATGAGTGCTGAGGGTCAGGGTGAAAGGCATCACTCACCTGGGGCTGACACGCGGGGGGGTGGGGGGCGGCCGCCTGTGAACAGGGGCAGGTGGGGGCCTGTGGGAAGATGGCATTTCAGCCAGGACTGCTCTGCATCGGACCCGCCACCTGGCACGTGCCAACCCTTTCCCCACCGTCACCCGAGCGAAGGCAACTCCAGAAGCGCTTCCGGGGCGTGGAACGCTATTGTTGTTATTTCTGGAAGCATCTTTAAAGCCTGAGAGCTGCTTTATTTTCCAGGCTCATTCGCTCTCTTCCCGTCCCCTCGCCCCACTCCCTCCCTGTCCTCTCTGATGCCCTGGAGGAGGCAGGTGGCCTCTGGGCCTCGGTGGGTGGCCTCAGCGGCAGAGCCAGCAGCGGGCTGAGCGGCCACTTTCCCAGCGGAAGAGCACCCGGGCCATTGCTCCTGCCCAGCGTGAGCGCGCCTGGGCCAGGCCTGCGCCTTCCTGAGAGGCTCTCCTTCATGCCGGCCCCGCGGGCCACATGACACTGGCTTCTGGTTCCCTATCTTTTAAGTGTTAACTAGCAATTAGCATGTGAGGGCGCTTGCTTTTGGGATAAAGGTAAAAGGAAGAATAGTGTCAGTCACTCCTGAGACAACCAAGGAGGACTCCACAGAGGAGGCGGCGGATGAGTGGGGAGGAGTCATGGCTCCCTGGGCAGAAAGGCAGTGGCTGTCCTGCAGGTAGAGAGCGTCAATCCCTGCCTTTCCTCTCAGCGACGGCAGGACACTGTCTAGCCATCGTCCCGTCTGTGCCACTTGCCACCCCACACCTTCCTGCTTCTCCTCTGTCCCTCAGCTGGGTGTCCCCGCCTCCCAGGAGCACACAGCTTGTAGAGTCGTGGCCAAGGCCATGGCCACGTTGTGGTCCTAATTATAAGAGGACAAAACTCGATGCTTCTTCCAGGGACCGAGGTGTCCCGAGGTCTCTGGCAGGAGTGGGTTGGAGCGTGACCACGTTAAGGAGGAGGAGAACAGTCGCCACGGGCCACACAGAAGAAGCGAAGGGAAGCCTGAAGGGTAGAGCGAGGCCGGGGCACAGAGGGGCGGAGCGCGATGCCGTCTCCTTCCCACGTGCCATCAGCGGCAAGAAGATTTAGCCGTGGAACCAGGAAAACAGCCAACAACCTAAGGAAACTTTAAAAAACAGGGACGGACCCTTTGTGTAAACTTGCAGTTTTTAATAATATGCGGGATATAATGCATATACACAGCACAAAATGTTACAGTCGTTAAAATACTTTTCTTAAAAGCGACTTTTACAAGTTCTCATCAGCACCTTCAGTAATACCGCTCAATGTCAAATTGATGAACAGATGGGTGTGTCTGCCCACCTTATTTCACTCTGCAATATTTGGGAATACAAATTTCCAGAAAAGAAACACTAAACTATTATTCACGTCATCAATAAATCACTAAGGAATTTCATGAAATTATAAGCTCTGCCGGGGCTTCACAACATGTGTATTTCTTAGAAGCGTTTTCAGGAACACAGTTGTGTGCAGGGAATATCTAGCACGTGCAGGCATTCTTTAAATATTAATTATAATTTTATTAATATGAAACGCTGACCCATGTGCTTGGCCAATGAAAGCCATAGTGCGTATTTTTCTCTCTCAATTTTTGTTCTTCCGTGAGCTTCTCTAGTGCCCAGGAAATGAGATCAGATTGTCGTCCCGAAATAAGAATCTTGTTAACGGCTTCCCCGAAACGCTGTGCCTTCGGGACCCACGTCACGTTGGCTGTTGACATAAAGCCATGGACGTCGTTGTAAGCAGCCGGGCAGCACCCGGTTAAAAAGAACGGTGACCTTTTGCACTTACATTCTTAGTAGTCCTCATTATAAAATACTCTTTTGTTTCTAAGAATACAGTCAATGCCACTCTTGTTTCTTAGATGCGGTTGTTAATTTTATACCATATTTTCCAAATGCCCTCACAGTCACTCCTCCAAAGGGCCCTGTCCCCTGGTGTGAGTTGGGTGGGAGCGGGCGGCTGGCCGGCGACAGAAAATGGAACACCATTGTATTTAACAACACGCGGCCCGCTGTTAGGGAGGACCGTCGCTGCCTCCGGGGCCCTGCCGCTAAATGTCACGCCGCGCCACGGTGGCCGTCCGAAGCCGGGCTGCGCCTCCCGTGTCACCGAGCCGCCCACGGCGACCCTGCCGGAGCATTACCCACGGGTGTGCCGTCTGCAGCGAGCAACAGTCTCTCCATCCGAAGCTGTCCTTCTCAGCCTTCCACAGAGCAATCGGAGGCGGATGCCACGCAAGGAAAATGACTCTGAGTATTAGTTCCCAAAGTTACTCGGTACTCGTTCATACGACCCGCGTTGAACTGTCAACCCTGAAGACTCGGTTTTAATCTTGTCCTTTGAAATACATGAGGGCTTACGGAAAGACAGAAAATTCTAAATGACGCTATGAGAAAATAGATGTTTTTCTTAGCCGAAGTATGGTCTTTGACATGGAAACATTAGATTCTTGGGACTGCAGTAGGTGAATCGATTGGAGCATAAAAAAAGGGATGAGAATGAAGCATGAATGGGACAACTCAAAAGGTAACGTATCCTTTTAAAATGATCTACCTATAGAAAAAGCCAGCGACCGGAACGCCGCAACGACCGGAACTCGTCACTGTGACACCCACGGCGGCCAGCGAGCTGGCCCAATCAGCGTGCGGGGCCGGCCAACATCCTGCAGCCTCTCCCTCCAGCCAGCCCCGCCCCTGATGGGCCCCCACCACCCTGATCTGCCCCAGCTGCTCACCCCAGCCAGCCCCGCCCCTGATTGTGCCCCCCTACCCCAATAGGGGGTGAGTCCAGCCAACTGCCTATGGCCCCTCCCCCTGGCCGGCCCGGCCTCAATGGGCCCCCACCACTCTGATCGGCCCCTGGCCCCTCTCCCCAGCCAGCTCTGCCCCAGATCACTCCCACCCCCCGAACAGCACTTGGGGGTGGGGCTGGCCAGCCAACCTCCCACAGCCCCTCCCCTGGCTGCTGACCCTCAGTTGGCCCTTGCACTCCATTTGGGGGTGGGGTCTGCCAGCCATTCACCCACAACCCCTCCCCCGAGCTGGCTGGGCCCTAATTGGGCCCCAATTGGGTCGGGCTGGCCAGCCAACCTCCTGCTGTCTCTTCCTCCCAACAGGCCCAGCCCCCATCCGACGATTGGGGTCAGGCTGGCCAGACCGCACCTGTGCACAATTTCATGCACTGGGCCTCTAGTTAAAAAAATTTATTACACTTCTGGGTTTTATTTAATAACAATTCTTTTTTTATTGTTAATTCTCACCCAAGGATATTTTTCCATTAATTTTTAGAGAGAGTGGAAGAGAGAGGGAAAGACAGGGAGAAACATGGATGTGAGAGAAGCACATTGATTGGTTGCCTCCTGCATGTGCCCCGACCAGGGCCTGGGCTGGGAGGAGCCTGCAACCAAGGTACGTGCCCTTGACCGGAATGAAACTGGGACCCTTTGGTCCACAGGCTGACACTCCATCCACTGAGCCACACCGGCCAGGACTATTGTATAAGATTTCAAAGAACTCTTTAGTAGTACTATGTAGGCATCCGGAGGTATGTAGGCATCCGGAGGTACATAGGCATCCGGCGCCTCCTTTTGCATGAACATTCCTGTGGGCCTTTGGGACTCCATCCTGCAGACGGACCTTAGAAATCAGGGCGCAGGCTCAGGAGGGGCCTCATGAGCAGCTCGGAGCCAGGAAAGCAGCGTCCACTCCATGGAGAGAGGCTCGGGATCACCGCTCCCTTCGGACAAGTCACGGGCTGGACAGACGGAAAGATCGCCGCCTCTTCCCGGACCCTGAGAGGGGGGTGCAGACGGCGAAGGCAGAGGGGCCCCGCTTACGGGCCCAGAGTCTCAGGAGCAGAAACCACCGCAGGAGCCGGGGTCCGAGAAGAAGCTCCTGAACTGTGACTGAGAACCGGCTGGGGCTTCCGTGGGCATGCGTCTGAGTGCACAGCTCCAGGGGGCCCAGTCCCAGGGGCTCCTGCCCCCCAGTCTTGTGGGATGGCCTCCAGGAGCTGGATCAGGCTCCACAGTCAGTCTCTGAGAAAACCCCCGAGCGGCCCCTGCAGGGGAGGCAAGGGCACCATCTGGAAGAGTGCCCAGCGCCCTGCTTTCCTTTCTTTAAAAAAAAAATGCTGTTATTGATTTCAGAGACAGGAAGGGAGATGGAGAGAACAGAAACACTGAGGAGAGAGAACCATGGATCGGCTGCCTCCTGCACGCCCCACACCGGGGATCGAGCCCGCAACCCGGGCCTGTGCCCTGACCCGGAATCAAACCGTGACCTCCTGGTTCATAGGTCAACACTCAACCAACTGAGCCACGCCGGCCGGCCAGCACTCTATTTTTCTTATAAAGGCCAGCCTTCAAGACAAACTAGCCTACCAAGTCCTCGCTCACTGGGGATTCTCCGAGCCCACTTGCCGGGGGAAGGAAATGCTCCCTCCAGCCCCAGGGGCCCTGGCTCACCTCAGGGAGGAGGGGACCCCGAGAAATGCACATGGCCAGTGTCAGAGACACACCTCAGGACAAGACTGGGCCCGACTTATAAACGCTCTCCCTCCCCCCACTCCGCCCCACAAGACTAAGTCCCACGTGCAGCCATTCCTGGCACCGGTGCCCCACGTCTGGCTGCCAAGAAAACGTTACAAGGCCCGTCGGAAGGCACAGCGCCTGACTGAGGACACGGAGCGGCGGCAGCCGGACAGGCAGGTGTCCTGCACTCATCAGGCTGGGCAGTGAGACACCTCCAACTGGTGCGTGAAGGGCGCGGTGGGTGAAGTAGACAGCATGCAGTGTAAGCAGAGAGATGGAAATCCTCTGGGGGCAAAAGAAATTCTAAGGATCGAAACAAAAACTGTAATAAAAATGTAAAAAAAAAAAAAAAGGCTTTGGTGGGTGTATAAGTACAAGAATCTCTGAACGACAGGATAGAGCAAACTGAAAAGCAAATCCATAAAAATACTGAACAACAGAATGTCCAAGGACGGTGGTATAATTGCAAAAGGCGTAGCATGTGCCTCCTGGACATGCCGGAGGAGAAGGAAGACAGAAAGGGAAGAAGTATTTGAAACAATAATGCGCGAGATCTTCCCGAATGAATGCCAGACACCACGTCACAGACCCAGGCGGCCAGAGAGCACCACGCAGGATAAACTACACGCAGACATACCATTTCCAAAATCAAAGACAAATAAACAGCCTTCGAGGCCTCAGGATAAGAAGAGGAAGGAAAATAAAAATTGCATCGGAATTCCCAGAAACCATGCAAGCAAGAAAAGGATCATGTAAGATAACGTTTTGAGAGAAAAATCTCACCAACCTAGGATTTTGTACCTTACGGCGTTCTTCCTCCATACCGAAGGAGAAGCACTTTCTCAAACAAAAACTGAGAAAGTGTTTCCAGGAGACATACCTCGCAAGAAGTGTGAAGCCAGTACCTCAGACAGAAAAATAAAATATAGGTCGGGAACTTGGGTCTACATAAGGGAAGGAAGAGCATCTAAGAATGAATGAGTAAAGGCAAAATAAAACTTTTATTTATTTTTTCTTAATTCATTTAACAAATTGTTTGTGCAAAATAATAATTCTAGCATGTATTCAATTATGTAAGCGTATGTATATATCTTATGTGTATATATACACTTATATGCATGCTTGGATATAAGCGAAACCAATTACAGCAATGACAGCATTGACGGTTGGAAGGAAATAGGAATATTTTGTTATAATTTGGGTGCATCTTACCTGCTGTAAATGAGTAACTTATAATATATATATATATATATACACACACACATATATATATATACATACACACACACACACATATATATGTATGCATATATATTTAATATTTTTACTGATTTTTAGAGACAGAGGAAGGGAAAGGGAGAGAGACAGAAACACTGACGAGAGAGAAAGTCATTGATTGGCTGCCCTCTGAATGGCCCCGACTAGGGATCAAGCTCCAAACCTGGGCATGGGCCCTGGGCAGTAATCGAACCGGTGACCTCTTGGTTCCTGGGTCAATGCTCAACTGCTGAGCCACAGCAGCTGGGTGTAATATACTTTTTTATGTGTCCAATGCAAACATAGTGATGGATAAAATACAGACTCATCTGACAAGCAGTTAAGATACTTATTTTGGTAGTACCACACAGATTAAATGTGCTTTCCATTTAGATACCGAATATATATTTTAAATGCCTCCAAATATTGTAAGGGCGAGATTAAAAATATAGACACCAACTGTTCATTGTCACCAGCAGGCAATGAAAACACGCCACATTTCTTGGACTAGGACTAGATCATAGCATTTTCTTTAGCTAAGTGAGTCTGCTCTAGGCACTCCAGTCATTGTAAAGGCAAGCAGAGATCAAGCCTTTATGGGTCAAAGATATCGGCTGACTGTTAGAGAAGAGAAGACATGCATTTGAAATACACAATTCAAGTAAAGAGAAAAACAAAGTTGTTGGTTTAATATACTCTTCTGACCGCCCCCCACCCCATCGCATTTTATCTCATAGGCATTTTTTCAATAAATAAATATCTTACAAATCTAATCCCTACACATAGTCTAGTATAAACAGAATCCAAACTAACACAGTAACTTAAAATACTTTTGGAAAAAGTTTCCTGTTGCTTCTAAATTAATGAAAAAAAAGTGCAATTACTAGATCACTTGTTTCCCAAAAAAATAGTTGCTGAATTTATCATGAGTTTTATGATTTACTAGAGGCCCCATGCACGAAATTCATGCAAGAGGAGGCCTTCCTTCCCCTGGCTGCTGGCACCGGCTTCCCTCCGGCACCCGGGACCCGGGTTTGCTTCCCTCCAGCTGCTGGCAGGCACCCGAGACCCGTGCTGGCTTCCCTCAGGCCACCTGCAGGCACCTGGGACCCGGGCTTCCCTCTGGCCCTCGCTTCGCCTAGAAGGATATCTGGAATGACATCTAGAAGGACGCCTGGTCTAATTAGCATATCCCCCTTTTATTATTACAGATAGCCTCTTACAACTGAGAAATAAGCCTAAGAGATAAACACATAAAAAGAGGTTAAGTTTAGATGTGTCGATGTGGGTCTGGGAGGAGCTGCAGAAGAAAATAGTAGAGGAGAAAAGGGTAGAAGATAAATTTTTGAAAGGAAAGGGGGTGAGATATTTCTTTGCAGAATATTAAAGACGTCTCACCTCAGACTGAATGTGATCGTTGAGAGTACAGAGCAAGATCTAAACGATCCTATATAATAGGAGAGGAATATGCTAATTATCGTTATGCCCTGAGGCATAACGACCGGCAGAGTAACGACCGGATCATGGATCTGCAGCAGGGTGGGGTATGGAACTACAAGCGGGCGGTGGAGAGCTACAGGAGGGTGGGGCAGCAAGCTATGAGGGGGGGAGAGGGGACCTACAGGAGGGCGGGGCAGTGGGTGAAGAGCTACAGGAGGGCGGGGCAGTGGGTGGAGAGCTACAGGAGGGTGGGGCAGTGGGTGAAGAGCTACAGGAGGGCGGCAGTGACCTACTGGTGCATGGATTTGTGCGCAGGGCTACTAGTAAAGACATAAATATCAGCTGCTAAATGCTGTGTGAAGCAAAACGGATAAAACTGTGATTGGCCATTAAGAACAAGTTCTGTTGTGTAAGTTACTGAACGTCATCTACTGTCAGAGAGGAAGTCAGCAGCTAACGTTGTCGTCACCTACTTGATGAAAATCACAGAAGATGATGATTTGATGAGAACTGTTTTCTGAGGATTTGGCTCAGCTGGGTGTGTGTGTGTGTGTGTGTGTGTGTGTGGCTATTTATTATGGACTCACTCTCATCTCATTTCTTTCATTGGGCTCATTATCCACTGGACAGCTACAGTGACCGTGGGCAAGTCATCCAGTTGCCTTGCTGGTAGAGCCATCTCTCAACTCACATCTCATCCCTGGTGCCTGATTAAAAAAAAGGATTTACATATCACATAAGACAGATAGAAACCGGAGAATTACTGCTTGGGACCATGAGACTATAGACTTGCAGTCTTTTCAGAGGGCAACATGATTAATTTTTCCCTTTATGACAACAGAAAAGTCACATCGGAATTGGCCACACGCTTTAAAAGAATCGACTACTTAGACGTTGTGGTCCGCGGATGCCAGTCGTTGTTGTTACGAAATGGAAACCTGTTCCCCAACAGCACACGAGGATTACACCCCGGTTGTTTTCAGGGCCCCGTCTGAACTGCCGGTGATACGTCTGGCGTTGACTACACTCTGAGAGAAGCGTGCTAAGGGTCTGACTGTCCCACGGCGGCACGCCTTACTGGGAGAACACGCAGTCCCCGCGAGAGAGTGTGTCATCAGCAGAAGAAAGTGACTTCTCCCCGGTGCCCTCACAGAACGTCCCTGTGTGCCGACATAGCCCTCCTGCTGCCCACGGGGCTGGCGTTTGCCAAGCTCCCTGCGGTTATGTGCTCGTGTCTATGAAAAGAACCTAAAATTTACTGACGTCGGCTAAGCTGTTCACCTGCAAAATGCAAGAGCCTTCATGACCTCGACATGGACATATTTCAGAGGCAGTTTCCAGCTAAGGAAAACGGACTCCGTGACTGCTCAGTGTCACTATGGCTTCGAGAAGCGTAATGAATACATCGGTGCCCGCCCTCAGGGGGCCGCTCCGAACCCCACCCGGCGAGCCTGTGGGAGCTGGGCGCTGGAGGCAGAGCGCAAACTCGGAGAGAACCCGGCATGAGCGTGGAGAGGCAGCCAGAGAGGCCTCTTGATTCCCTAGCGTGAAGCTAGGAAGTCTTTAAACTTCTTGTATGAAGCCAGGGGGATCCTGGCAAAGTAAAGAATATTAAACTGGCTCAGGGCAATCCTATATAATAAGAGAGGAATACGCTAAGCTTCCGTTAGGCCATGAGGCATAATGACCGACTGCGTAACGGGGAGGGTGGGGCAGCGACCTACAAGCTGAAGGCAGAGAGCTACGGGGGGTGGGGGGGGCAGGGCACCAAGCTCTGGGGGGGGGGGGTCGGGGCAGTGGGCGGAGAGCTACAGGAGGGCAGCAGCGACCTACTGGCAAAGGGATTGGTGCGCAGGGCTGCTAGTACTGCCTAAAGCCCTTTTGGTCCTGCAGAGCTCTTAGGCATGCTTCACGGCATCACTCATGGGGAGGCTTTGCCGGGAAACATGCAAAACGGTAAAAGCAATAGTTCCCGTGAATGAACGTTAGCACATACTCGGCACATACATCACTTAGTACGTCTGCATTGATTTCAGAGACAGGAAGGGAAAGGGAGAGAGATAGACACATCAATGATGAGGGAGAGTCACCGATCAGCTGCCTCTCACACGGGGGACTGAGCCAACCACCCGGGCATGTGCCCTGACTGACCGGGAATTGACCCACGACCTCCTGGTGCGTAGGACGCCGCTCAGCCCCTGGGCCATACAGGCCGGGCGGCACCTGTATCATGTAAGTCTCCTCATGTGATGATAAGGGGCCGTGATGAAGCCTTCCTGCACCTTGACTTCACCGTCTCCCACCGCATGTCCATTTTTCTCTGTTTCTATGGAGACTGATCTTCCTTTGGATTACTATAAGGATGGCATGCTGGCCTCCGTCCATATACTTTTAACCCAGCGATGTCTCTATCTTTAAAGTGGGTTTCTCAGAGACCGCCCATCGCTGGTCCTGTTTTTGGGTACACTCTGACAAGGTGCCTTTTAACTGCCACATTTAGACCGCTGGTGTTCAGACTGATTATCGACACAGTGAGAATAATAGCTATACTATTCACTAGTGTTTTCTACTTGCTGCCCTCGTTCTTGGTTCTTATTTCTATCTTTCATTCTTTTTTCTGCCTTTTGTGGTGGTAACTGAGTATTTTTATATGATTCTATCTTGTCTTCTTGGACTATCAGTTACAAGTCTTTTTTTCTCTTTTTGTTTGTTACTTTGCCTTAGAGTTTGCAGTATACATCTACATCCACTTTCAGTTAATATTATACCGCTTCATAGGAAATGTGAGTATCTGATAATAACAAAATAACCCTAATTCCTCCCTCCCATCTGCTATGCCATTTTTATAATTAATTTTACTTATATGTAAGCATACATAACATATACCTTTATATAAAAGATGTATGTATTTATATACATAACATATACACTCATAAACAATTGCATACATTATTATTTTGAACAAACTTACGTGTTAAATGAATTAAAGATAGGAAAAACTGTAGTTTTTATTTTACCTTCATGCATTCCTTCTTCATGCCCTTTCTTATTTTATGGAGATCCGCATTTCTGACGATATTATTTCCCTTCTCTTTAAAGAACTCCTTTAACATTTCTTGCAAACCAGATCCACTGGCAATATAGCGCCTCGATTACTATTTGTCTGAGACTTTCTTTACTTCTCCTTCATTTTGGAAGGATAGAGTCCTGGGGTGCAGAATTCTAGGTTGGTGGGTGATGTTCCCCCAAGCTGATTACACCTCCTTCTCTTCTCGCTTGCCTGGCTTGTGAGACGCCACATGCAATTCTTAGCTTTCTTCCTCTGTGAGTGAGGCGTCTTCATACTCACTGAAGTCCTAGCCACATACAGGGTTTTTTCTTTAGGCTTCACTTTCCGTAGCATGGAAATTGTATGTCGAGGTGTCATGTATTTTTTGTTTGCTTGCTTTGTTTTCACATGTATCCTGCTTGGCATTCTCTGCTTCCTGGACCTATGGTTTAGTACGAATGTCAACTTGGGGACATGCTTGGTCATGATTGCTTCAAATATGTCATCTCTTTTTATTTCTCTCCTCTTGTTTGGCGTCCCGTTGTGCACAGGGGACCCCTTTCCTAGCTGTTCTGATTCATGGGGTGCTCTGTTCTTTTTCTCCGCGTTCTCTTTGCTGTTGGGCTCTCAGGCATCCTGGGGTGGCATCCTCCAGCTCAGAGATTATTGTGCCAGCTGTGCCCGGCTCCGCGGGGGCCCATCAGAGGCATTCCTCAGCTCTGTCCTCCTGTTTGTATCGGCAGCGTTTCTTCTCGGTCCTTTCCTGGGGTTCCCTCTCTCTGTTTACACTGCCCATCTGTTCCGCGAGCCAGCAGCACATGTGAGCTGTTTTAAGCGTCCAGCCTGAGAGGCCGGCATCCTGGCCACGTCTGGCTCCGTGCTCGCCGCGCCCTTCCAGCGTGTCCTTTGTCTGTGGGTGCGCCTGGGGGTCTCTCCTTCCTCCACAGCTGGACATGGGTGCGCCTGGGGGTCTCTCCTTCCTCCACGGCTGGACATGGGTGCGCCTGGGGGACTCTCCTTCCTCCACGGCTGGACATAGGTGCGCCTGGGGGACTCCTTCCTCCACGGCTGGACATGGGCGCGCTTGGGGGTCTCTCCTTCCTCCACGGCTGGACATGGGTGCGCCTGGGGGACTCCTTCCTCCACAGCTGGACATGGGTGCATCTGGGGATCTCTCCTTCCTCCACGGCTGGACATGGGTGCGCCTGGGGGACTCCTTCCTCCACGGCTGGACATGGGCGCGCTTGGGGGTCTCTCCTTCCTCCACAGCTGGACATGGGTGCGCCTGGGGGCCTCTCCTCCACAGCTGGACATAAGTGCGCCTGGGGGCCTCTCCTCCACAGCTGGACATGGGTGCGCCTGGGGGTCTCTCCTCCACAGCTGGACATAGGTGCGCCTGGGGGCCTCTCCTCCACAGCTGGACATGGGTGCGCCTGGGGGTCTCTCCTCCACGGGGGGACATGGGTACGCCTGAGGGCCTCTCCTCCACAGCTGGACATAAGTGCGCCTGGGGGCCTCTCCTCCACAGCTGGACATGGGCGCGCTTGGGGGTCTCTCCTTCCTCCACAGCTGGACATGGGTGCGCCTGGGGGTCTCTCCTCCACAGCTGGACATGGGTGCGCCTGGGGGGTCTCTCCTCCACAGCTGGACATAGGTGCGCCTGGGGGCCTCTCCTCCACAGCTGGACATGGGTGCGCCTGGGGGTCTCTCCTCCACGGGGGGACATGGGTACGCCTGAGGGCCTCTCCTCCACAGCTGGACATGGGTCCCGGGCAAACGGAATTGCTGGAAATGGGCCCTTAAGGAGAGGTTTGGGGGGGGGGCATTCGGTGGCCCTAAAATTAGATTCCAGTCTTCAGGGAGCCTGTGCCTCTGGATCGGAACCTTCATAAGAGTTTCTCAGCGTGCCCCCTCCTCCCCCACCCCTGCCCCAGACGTGGCCAGAATGCCTAGCGAGGGCTGGACTCACGCATGTTCTGCCTCAAGGGTTGGTTCAGCTCAGAGAACACCCAGCCAGGTGGCCCTGAGGGTCGGGCTGCCCTGAGGGAGGCTTCAGTGAGAAGGGGGAGTGTTTCAAGATTGCTCCCCTGTCGCCTCCTCCTGCTGGGGGTACGCAGGGCTTTTCTCTGATTCCCCGGGCACCTGTGGGGGTCGTTTCACCAGCGCGTGTGAAACTGAAGAAGTGGGAAGTCTTCAGGAGTAAATTCATGCGACCCCAACCCGCGGCTCCGTGGTCCGTCCTCTGTCCCCCAGGTCACCGCCACGCTCCCACAGGGGCCACAGCCGTGCCCAGCGTCGCCCGCACACACCGCGCTGCCCGGCACAGAGGACAGGCCTCGTCCTCACCGGGGAGGGCAGGTCTAGGCCAAGGGCACCCCTGCTAGAGCAAATGGCTGGGATCCCACACATCAGCAGACGCGATGCGTCGCATAAACAGCAGGAAGGGTGAAAGCCACATGTTCCCATCAAGAGATGCGGGAAAGCATTTGGCAAAATCCAGCACCGGCTTTTGATAAAAACTCAACAAACTGGGAAGACAGGGCACATACCTGAATGTAATAAAGGCCACATAGGACAACCCACAGCCAACGTCATACTCAATGGGCAAAAACTGTAAGTTTCTCCCTTAAGAACAAGGCAGGGATGCCTGCTTTCTCCACTCTTATTCAGCACAGGACTGAAGTCCTAGCCCCAGCGATCAGACAAGCAGAAAAATAACAGGCGTCCACGTTGGGAAGGAAGCAGTAAGGCTGTCATTATTTGCAGATAACATGATCCTGCATGCAGAGAACCCTAAAGACTCGGCCAGACAAACCTACAAAACTCAGTAAACTGGCAGGATACACAACAGAAATCAGTTGCATGCTTATACATCACTAATGAACTCTCAGAAAAGAAAACTAAGAAAGAAGTCCCATGCACAATTGCTTCAAAGGAGTAAAATCCCAAGAATAAATTCAACCGGGATGTAAAAGACGCGTGCCAGGAAACGTGTAAGACACTGGAAAAGGAAAGTGAAGGAGATACAAGTGAGCGGAAGCACACACTGTGTTCATGGGGAGGAAGAACCCGCATCATTGACACGTCCATACTACCCAAAGCCACCTGCAGATGCGAGGCGATTCCTCTCAGGATACCAATGGTGTGTTTCTTAAACTAGAACAAATATTTCAAAAATATATATGGAAGCACAAAGGACCCTGAAGAGCAACAGCAATCTTTTTATTTTAATTCTCACCCGGTGATATTTTTCCATTGATTTTTAGAGAGAGTGGAAGGGAGGGAGAGAGAGAGAAAGACAGAGAGAGACACATCAATGCGAGAGGGACACATCGATTGGGTGCCTCCTAAGGGCACCCCAACCTGGGCCAGGGATTGAACCTGCAACCCAGGTACATGCTCTTTTTATTTTTATTTTTAAATAAATCTTTATTGTTCAGATTATTACAGGTGTTCCTCTTTTATTTTTCCCCTTAGCTCCCCTCCACCTGATTCCCCACCCCACCCCATGCCCTTACTCCCCGCCACTGTCTTCATCCATAGGAGTAAGATTTTTGTCCAATCTCTTCCCGCACCCCTCACACCTGCTTCCCCTGAGAATCGTCAGTCCACTCCCTTTCTATGTCCCTGATTCTATTATATTCACCAGTCCATTCTGTTCTTCAGATTTTTCATTCACTTGATTTTTAGATTCACTTGTTGGTAGGTATGCATTTGATGTCATTTTGTTGTTCATAATCTTGACTCAGAATCGAACCCAAGACCCTTCAGTGAATGGGCTGATGCTCTAACCACTGAGAACGCTGGCCAGGGTGAAACGGTAATCTTGAGAAAGAAGAACAAAATTGGAAGAATCACGCTACCTAATATCATACTGTGTTAGAAGGCCATACTAATCAAAACAGCACGATCCTGACATACAAACAGGCATACAGATCAACAGGACAGTATAGAGGGCCTAGAAACAAAACCACACCTTTATGGTCAATTAACATTTGATAAAGAGGCAAAAAATATACAACAGGGTAAAGATCATTCATTCCATAAATGGTGTTACGAAAATTGGACAGATCCATACAAAAAAAAAACAAAAACTAGACCACCTTCCTATACCATATACAAGAATAAGCTTAAAATGGATTAGACTTACATAGTAGACTGGAAAGCATAAAAACCTTAGAAGAAAATATAGGCAGTAAGACTTCAGACACTTCTTGTAGCAGTAAATTTTCTGATACATCTCCATAGGCAAGGAAGCAAAAGGAAAAATAAACACATGGGAAGACACCAAACTAACGAGTGTTTGCACAGCAAAGGAAGCCATCAACAAAAGGAAAGACGGCCCACTGCATGGGAGAACACATTCGCCGAGATATCTGAAAAGGGCTTAATATCCAAAAGTTATAAAGAACTTACCAAACTCAATGCCAAAAACACACACAATCCAATGAAACGTTGGCCAAAGATCTGAAAAGACAATTCTCCAACGAGGACATACAGATGGTGGTCAGTAGACATGTGAAAAGATGCTCATCACTAATCATTAAAGAAATTAAAATGAAAACCAGGAGAGATCACCTCACACCTGTCTGAATGGCTGTCATCAATAAATCAGCAAACAAGTGCTGGCGAGGACGTGCAGAAAAGAGACCCTCGTGCCCTGCTGGTGGGAAGGCCAGCTGGTGCAGCCACTGTGGAGAGCAATGTGCATTTGCCTCAAAAAACTAAAAGTGGAACTCCCATTGGACCCAGCGATCCCACTTCCGGAAATTTATATTAAGAATCACAAATTACAGGCACCTTTGTGTTCGTGGCTGTGTTCCTCACAGTAGGCAAGGTTTGGACGCAGCCCAAATGGCCGCCCATAGACGAGTGGATTACAGAGGGGCGGCACATTTACGCAACGGCATACTAGGCTGTAAAAAAAGGAAATCGGACACGCAACAGCACGGATGGACCTGGAGAGCGTCGCGCTGAGTGAAAGAAGCCAGTCGGAGAAAGACAAGTGTCCCATGACCGCCCTCTTAAGTGGAATCTAACAACAAAAAGAAACTGACAAGCAAGACAAACGCGTAGAGAGAGAGCAGGCTGACAGCCCTGGCGGGTGGGGGGTGGTGGTGGCCTGGGCAGGGAGTAGAGGGATTGAGCAAAAGATGGGGCGGGGGAGGGAACCAGGAATAAAAGGTAAATGGCAGTATACAATGAAAACTAGGAATTCTGATTTCAGTTTATATAGAATTACTATATATTTTTTCTCTTTCTAAGCTAACTAAAGTAAAAGTCAAATGTTATCCTACCTTGTACTATATCTAAACTTTCTAATGGATCAGAAAAAATCTATGCTTTACTTTAAAAAATATTTTATACAAGTTTTTTTATATTAAAATTATACCTGAAATGTTGTAGAAATATTCCAGATTTCTAATTCAAGTAAATCTCCAAAATAAAACAGAAAAATGAACAAACAAAATTACTATTATACTCTTGGGTAAAGAAAAATGTTATAAAATATTCTGGAAATATATAGAAAGGTATTGTATATTACAATAAAATAGGTGTTATTTCAGTTACAATTCTTCTTAATAAATGTCTGAACAATAGGTACAATTACCAGTTGGTTGTAACATTCTATAAAACAGACTAAATACAATCTTAGTGATCAGAATAATAAGCGTATATCCTATATAATAAAAGGCTGATAGGCAAATAGACCGAATAGCAGAACAACTGGTCGCTATGACGCACACTGACCACCAGGGGGCAGACGCTCAATGCAGGAGCTGCCCCCGGGTGGTCAGTGCGCTCCCACAGGGGGAGCGCCGCTCAGCCAGAAGCCCTGAGCCAGGCTCACGGCTGGGGAGCGCAGCGGCAGTGGCGGCGGCGCTAAGGATGTCTGACTGATGGCTCCTAGAAGGCGGGAGGGCTCAGGCCAGGCTGAGGGGACCCCCCTCCCGCCGGGTGCACGGTTTTCATGCACTGGGCCTCTAGTAAGCTAATAAAATATGATTCTAAAAAGGAAGCTTTTTACCAGAATCTGTGCTCAGAGGAGTTTATGCATGTCAAAGAAGAAATTAAATCTCACAGATGCATTCCTTGTTGTAAAAGACATTTTAGAACGTATTTTACAGCCACCCTAGCTTCATGTGGGGTGTGCACTCTAATTCACTAAGTCCCTCGGAGGTGAAGTAATTGCGATCTTTCGGCCAAAGAGACTAAGTTTCTTTTGAGCTGTATAAGGAGGAGTCCTTTTCAGGACTGTAAGACTGTAAGCCCTGTACTGCTCATTGCTAAATTCATGAGTTTTTTTGTGATTTATACAATGCACATGGCCTCTTCCAACTCTTCTTAAATTGCCCCCAAACTTCACATGGTCTATGGAGTCAGATGCATGTGATTAGCACCTTAGTCTACTCCACCGAGTCCCACCTCCTGCCTTTCCTGTGTGCTCTGCTTACTCTTAGCAGATTTTAAAAAAATTATTTTTATTGATTTCAGAGAGGAAGGGAGAGGAAGGGGGAGAGAGGGAGAGAGAGAGAAATCAATGAGAGGGAATCATTGATCAGCTGCCTCCTGCACACCCCCTACTGGGGATCGAGCCCACAACCTGGGCATGTGCCCTTGATCAAAACCAAACCCAGGACCCTTCAGTCCACAGGTCGGCACCCTATCCACCGAGCCAAACCAGCTAGGGCAAATTTTTTTAAAATATATTTTTATTGATTTCAGAGAGGAAGGGAGGAGAGAGGTATCAAGATCAATAATGAGAATCATTGATGGGCTGCCTCCTGATGCCCCTTACTGAGGAAGGAACCCACAACCCGGGCCTGTGCCCTGACTGGGAATTGAACCATGACCTCCCGGTTCATAGGTTGATGCTCAACCACTGAGCCACCCCTGCCGGGCCATGTGATACCATTTTTATAAAATACCTGTAGGTGTTTGCACCAACTCTTCTTCTGGTTGTGATTGCTCTCTCTTCTCCTCTGATTAGAAACCATTTTTCTTTAAGAATCAGTCCAAATATAAACCCAGGGTGAAATATCCCCAAACCACCCTGTTAGTTAAAATGTCCTTTATAGTATCAAATACTTAGGGGGCTGTGGATGTCCAGTAACTTGAGAGGACATGAACGATAGGAGTTCTTTAATCAATGATACCGAGTTAATAAATTCATGCGCTTTTGTGAGTTATAAAGAACATTTTGAAAAGACATATAAATGTCAGCTTTTTGCTCCTATGTGACTTTTGCTCATTAAAAAAATTCTCTGCGAAGATAGAAACAGTAGAATAATGGTTATGATGAAGAAGGGAGCATTCATTGCTTATTTTTGTAACCTCAAAAAGTCTCTTTTATCTTAAGCTCCTGTTCCTCTATCATCATACTCTTGACTTTTAAAAATCCCTTGAATCTTTGTTCCCGGTGAAAAATGAAAGCCTTAAAAATGCAATGATCTCTTATGAATAGGCATTTCCCCAGACTTTGTTTGATGTGGAACAGGGTCCAGGTAAGATGCTGAATTCCCATCCTCTCTTGCTGCTTGAGAAGGGTCCTATTTCTGGCCCCAAAGGCAAAGCAATGAGGATTTCTGGGTAAGTGTTTGCTTCCCTGCTATTGGTGCTGTCCATTCTTTGCTCCTTTTCCTACTGGAATGTGGTCACCAGTTACAGGGGAAGGCCCGTATGGAGATCCTAGTGACCCAGCTGCATGGGAGGGAGGGATGGCCAGAAGATTCAGGTCCTGGTGACAGTCTTCAGCAGTTACACCAATCCCCCCCTTCCCAGTGCCGATTTCCTTTCCTCCCTTGAAATATTTTAAATAGTTTTATGGAGACAAAATTACATCATGCACATGTCGTATAATTCACCCATTTAAGGATGTGATCCGTGGTTTTCCCCATTCTCACATATATGTGTAAGCATTACCACCTTTCCCAGTCAATTTCACATTTTCTTGACCTTAAAAGAAACCCTAAGCAACCACTATAGGCTTTCCTAGTCTTGAATTTCGTGGAATGGAATCATATGATATGTGACAGTTTGTAACTGAGTTTCCTCACCTGGCAAATGTGTTCGAGGCTGACCCATGTGGTAGTGTGTATCAGTACTTACTCCTTTTGTGCGGCTAAGTGATAGCTTCCTGTAAGGTGTACTGCGTTTGGTTTAGCTGTTGTCAGTGGATGGGACTTGGGTTGCTTCTGCCTTTTGACTTCTATGCATGATGTGCTATAAACACGGGTGTACACGTATTTCTGTGTGAGGATTTAGGCTTTTATTTCCCTTTCGGGTATGCCTCGGAGTGGAACCACTGAGTCACATGGTGATTCTATGTTTAACTTACTGAGAAACGGCCAGATTGTGTTCAGGAATTAGCTGAACGCCTAAGAAGAAAGTTTCACAAATGTTTAAGATTTTGAGAGAATCACTTGTTCGATGTCCCTTTAATTTATATTTAGGATACTCTGCCAAACCGTTGCTCACTGTAACCTACATAATAAGAAGTTACACAACCTTAGTCAACATGGAATGAGATAAATAACTTACAGGATGTACTTTGCTATCCCGTATTCAAAAAGAATCCTTTATACAGCATCTTAAAACTTAGAAAGAAAGATAATCAGGCATGATAATTTACAACTCCAGAAGGTTTACTCCAGTTTCCTTAAAGAGCAAACCTTTCTGTGTGAATGTATTCATTAGAATTTTGATTATTAAACACTTTCCCCGAGAAAGATGGTAGTCCATTAAGAAACACTGCACATACTGCTAATTTACATTGTATTGGCTGATAAAATGAGGCATCAGGAGGGTCAGAAAGCACAGCACAGCTCTGTGGGAGCGGTGCTCTTCCCGGGGGGCGGGGGGGGGGGTCACCCTGGTTGGGGACCACCGAGGGACTGTTTTAGAAATGAACTACGTCTGAGATTTTATGGCTGGTCCTTACGGTATAGGATATGTTCCATATTACTTATTATACTGTGCCAAACTAATGAATTAAAAATAGTTAATGTTGGAACTGAAAAAACATATATTTTAGCCAAACTGGAAGACATGGATTCAGACTGGGCCAAGCAGTAAGGAACAGAGACATCCATCACCCGCTCTGTCTCTGCGTGTGTGGGACACACGGGCACGGGGGTACAGGCTGTAACGGACAACAGATGCTAAAGTAGAAAATAGTTATTTGATTGTTACAGACATTTTACATTTAGAGGAAAGAATATTTTGCTGGTTATAACACGTTAACAATTTATATTCTCTAATAGTCTTATTAGGAGGAATATCTTAAAAAGTAATTAATTCATGAAGAACGTTTTTAATGAAATAGATGTAAATTCCCACTGTGTCCAAGAGTCTGCTCTGGGGAGCCCACCGTCACTCACAGCCCAGCCAGGAGCCGCTCACCCCCGACCTTCCGGGCTCCTGGCCCTGCGCTTCCACGCAGACCAGCGGGCACCGCTGTTTCCTGTCAGGCAGCCAAATCTACTTCTCATGAAACGTCAGAAATTGGTAATAAATGACAGTGACCTTGGCAGAATCCGATCACCATGCCAAAAATGTGTCATCCTATAGAGGGCGTCCCAAAAAATGCCTACACACGCTGAACAATGATACAGACGGTATTTATTAAAACGCATTTCTTCCCGAAACTGAGCTATCCGCTATTAAAGTGTGTATGCATTTCGGGGGACACACTGTGCACCCTTATATTTTCTCTAAGTATCCACCGCTCCGTGACTCTGGCTGATTTCTTCCTGGACTGCATCTTGAGCTTCGCACGGAAATGAAAGCGCTCCTGAGCTCCGACCTATGCTAATGGAGTGGCTTGGGTACCCGTTCACGTACGCCACGCATTAGGGAAGGGAGAGTGATTACCCAAGGTAAAATAAGGTTTGTTTCTCACTATTTCCACAAGCCGTTGGCTTCCTTCTAGAGATGAACGTGTTCTTGCGTATATTTCAAAAAATGTCCCATGCAGCCGGGCCAGAGTGGCTCAGGGGCTGAGCATCAACCTGTGAACCAGGAGGTCACGGTTGGATTCCCGGTCAGGGCACAGGCCCGGGTTGCAGGCTGGATCCCCAGTGGGGGCCGTGCAGGAGGCAGCCGATCCATGATTTCCTCTCCTCATTGATGTTTCTCTCTCTCTCTCACTCTCTCTCTCTCCCCCGCTCCCTTCCTCTCTGAAATCAATACAAATATGTTAAGAAAAGACAAGCAGTCTGCAGCGAGGGCGTGTGGGGCACCTCGTGTTAAAGTCGCTGTGTCTTACCATGAAGCAGGAGATCACACACTGTGAAGACTGCTTGTCTCCACGGGAAGATGCAGCGGCTGGCAACCACCAGGTTGGTACTTAACAACTCAGAGACCAAACCCTCCGGCTTTGACGCGGGGGAAGGTGGGCCTCCCTGTCATGGGGGAGAAGCTGGGGTCTGGAGAGCAGGCAGGGGAGCTTAGGAGAGGACGCTGCAGCAGGAGAGGCTCAGATGGGGGCGGAGCCCGCCTGTTTGATTGACTGCTTTGCCCCATGGACGTGTCCTAGGAACACACCTTGGCCCGCCCTGGGCTGCCATGGAGCGATGGTAAGCAAGGTTTGGCATTTCCTTCCCGTCAGGGAGACGGTCAGCAAGCGGCACGGTGAGCCGCAGTTCGGTGCATTGTTAGGTTAACAGTGAGGGCACTGGCAACGGTTTATCAAGAACGGACTTGATAAAATCACTCTCTCGAGGACTCACATTTTGTGTTACCTCCTCTCCCCCCAAGAGATAATTTTGCAGCGTACAGAGCACAGCGCTTGGGACTAGAGTTCTCCGTATGCTTCAGAAGCTTAATAAACGCTTGGTGAGTAGTTAATAGCTTTCAAACAAACAAACAAAAAGATTTGTCAGGGCCTTACAGCGTCACCCTCGTAATTAGTTTGTGTGTGCCGTGAAATGAAAACCATTGAACTAATTACTAAACTGCTTGCTGAAATTCTGCAGCACACCAAAAAATATACTATGTGTTTTGCCCATCTGACAAAAAAATAGGTATAATTTTGATTCATTCACCCTGGATAGCTATTGTTGTGTTGGTTGTTGTCATTTTTTCACCTGACAGTCTAAGGGAAAAGAGGTAGTACCCTTGACTAGTCAGGTAATGCATGTTTTAAACATTCTTGTGGCTTACCGGTTAAGAATCGCTGCCCTAGGGCCACAAAGGTATAGGCCGCCTTCCTTGTTTTGTTTACTTGGGGAAATGATTTCATTGTTTAGATACTAAGGCCTAATTAAATACCTAGAAGAACTAGTTATTTGGAGTAACTGAGCTTATAATTCAGGCCATGGCTGTAAGCATTGATTGAGTGATCTTTCAAAAAAAAATCCGGACATGTGTCCTGACCAGGAACTGAACTGTGACCTCCTGGTTCATAGGTCAATGCTCAACCACTGAACTACCTCGGCCGGGCGACTGATCTTTATTATATCCTAGTGCCCCAGTGCACGGATTCGTGCACATGGAAAGGAAATTCATTAGAAGGCGGCTGGCGGGGTGGGACTGGGCAAGATGGGCTGGACATGCCCTGGAGCCAACCTCCCGTGGTCCCTCCCTGGCCGGCCACACCGGGGGCGGTGCTGCGGCTTGAAGGTTGCTGCGCAGTGAGTGGGCTCCTTCTGGCAGGTGGGGTCTCTAGGCCCGGCCTGCAGGGATCGGGCCAAAACTGGCTCTCCAACTTCCCCCAAGGGGTTCCGGATTGCGAGAGGGCAGTTCTCGGGTGACGCGCCCCAGAATCGGGCTCCCTCCTCTCTGGTTCTGGGTATGTCACCCGAGAACCACCCCTGCCAAGTCACCGCAGCTCGGCCGCTCCTGCGTTGAGCGTCTGCTCCCTGGTGGTCAGTGTGCATCATAGCTACTGGATGGTCAGACAGTCTGATGGTCACTTAGCCTTTTATATATAGAGGTTTTCTTTTAAGTAATTTAACCAAATTTATGTGTAGAGTCTTTTTTGAAACTGGTGTAGACTTAAGAGTAGGACCAGATGAAAAACAATTTTAATTTCGTTGGCCTCAGAAGCAGGAACCTCCATCAAGGCTCTGCAGAGCCCTCAGTGGGGGACAGGACCATCCACGCGACCAGAGGATGATCAGGAAGCAGTGACTACACAGCAGCAATCGCAGCAAACGAAGCTTGTTTGGAGGCAGACAAGGGCTACAATTTCCTTGGCAGCTGATGATGACATGCGCTGAATTTAAAATCTATTTTATTGGAGGGACCAGTTTCTAACTAATGGAAATGTATCATCTGTCCGTTAACTGTCCAAATAATATTAAATTCCTTTGAAACTGGAAACATGTCCCATGCAAATACAAACATAAATTAACTCATACACATAAAAGCACATAAAAAAGCAAACCGTGATCTCATCCTCCCTATACAGAGAGAAGGATGCCAACAGCGAATTCCACCCATGAAATGGGTCCAAAGATTTGCTCAATAATCTAACGTTTTCAGCATCGTTAATCCTCTCCCTTGACTGTTTAGCAAATCTCAGGGAGTTCAACACGAGGAAAATTTATGTTGATCAATAATGTTTCAAAACAATTTTAAACGTTAAATGTATGAGTTATACTTAAAACTACATCGTCAAGGTAACTCATATACCGTATTTAACCTTAAATCAACTGAGAGGGGCTTTGGTTAGTCTTAGGGTATGGAAAGCTTAAAGGAACACTGCTTCCCCTCAACTGTAATTTGGATAATTTACCAAACCATAAAATGTGTTGCACCATCAAAGACCTGGGCCCGCAGGACAAATAGTCTCAAGTGTAAGGAAACACGCCTCCCAAGAGAGACAGCCTGTGCGCCCTGGCTGACCTGCAGGAACAGCTGGTGGAAGAGGACCTGGGGCGGCAGACCCACGGGCGGGAAACATCCAGCTCAGTGTTCGGACCCCTTTCTAACTGTGAGTGCTGGCTGGTCTGAGAGCACAGAATCCTTGGAGCCACCGACACAGGGAGAGCGTGCCCTTAACTCCAGGCCTTTGTCCTCATGCCTCTCCAGGTTCTCAGAAGAAAGATTTGGGTCAGGTTGGGCGATTGGAGATTACCTCCTGCTTGATCAAGGCTTGGTGGAGAAAGTAGCAACTATAGAAGGAAAGAAACAAGGCCCCACCCACATGATTCTCCTCTATTTCACTGCTGAGCAAAGACCTTACCCCACAGAGGGAGGGCGGAAAGCCCTCTAGCATGCAGGGACATGTGGGAATCCTTGCAGCTTGGGGACAAAAAGAATCCTTCAGTCCCAGAGCAAAGACAGATCAGCAGAGGTCTTCTTCCTGGCGGGGTGGAGGGGTGGCCGGGAATGCCCCAAACCCAGCCGTGGAGGGGGTTCCTGAATTGATACTAACACAGAACAAGAGAGAACCTCTCCATCCCCCACCCCACGCCGACCGAGCGCTGAGTGATGAGCAGAATCGTCTACTTCTCCAAGAGGGACAAGCTGTGGAGAGACTTTCTCTGATGAGGAAATGTACAGAGAAGTCTAACTCTAAAGGTGAAACAGAATCATTGAGAAAAAACACCTCTGTGACTCAACCCCCCTATGGGTGCTAAATGAAACAAACAAACCGACAGAAAACGTAGAGGAATTTGAAGCCAGTGATGCCCTGAAAACCACTGTAACACAAAAACCAGAATCCAGCTCACCTCTGACTAGATTAACTGAGCCTGTCACACAGCGGATCTCACATAAAAATAGGTATGTCCATTTTCAGACATAAACAATATCTATCTCAATCTGTATTGCCTTACACACAATGTCCAACATTCAACAAAATATTACACAGCAATGAATCAAGAATTAAGATAGATCAGAATCAATTAACAGAACCAGGCCCATATAGGATATAGATGCTGTAACTGTCAAATAGGAAATTTAAAACAAAATGATTAATATATTAACCATTCTTGTTTAAAAGGACAAAATGTATGTATTACAGGAGTGAGATGAAAATTATAAGAAAATATTTTAAACTAGAGGCCTGGTGCATGAAATTCATGCCTTCCCCTGCAGGCCTAGGTTCCCCCCAACTGCCCTCCTCTGCTGGCCTGGTGACCCCTAACTGCCCACAACTGCCCTCCACTTCTGGCCATCTTGTGGCGACCATCTTGTGTCCACATGGGGGCAGCCATCTTTGACCACAGGGGGTGGCCATCTTGTGTCTTGAGTGATGGTCAATTTGCATATCACTCTTTTATTAGATAGGATTGTATCAGAACAACGAAAGCTATTAGAAAAAATCAAATGCAAATGCTAGACATAAGAAATGCAATGAATCAGATAATAAAAATGCCTTTCACAGGTTTATTAACCGAATTTAAAAAGCCAAGGAAAGAAGAATCAATAAACATGGAAATAGGTTAATGGAGATTAACTCAGGTAAATTACAAATGGTAAATGAATGAAATAAAGAATGGCAACACATACAAGACCTCAGGACAGTATCAGTCCGTTTAATGGAGGTGTAATAGGAATCACAAACAAAGACAGAGAGGAGACACATAAAGGAAGTATTGTAAGCTAATGACTGAGAATTTTCCAAAAGTGCTGAAAAAAACAGAATCACAGATCAAAGAATTTCATAAGAAATCAAGCAGAATTATCGTTTAAATAAGTAAATAAAGGGCCTAGACGATGCATATTTAAAGTGCTCAAAACTAAAGAACACATTAGATACAGAATAATGTTTGTATATACAGAAATATATGAATTACAGCAGCCTATTCAGAATCCACATTACCAATTATTGAAGCCAGAAGATTATAAAGTGACATGTTTAAAATGTCAGCCTAGAATACTATACCTAGCATAAATAGCTTTCAAAAAAATGAAAGAAATAACTTTTCAGGAAAAGAAAAAAACAGTGTAGTTTATAATAACAACCCCCCACAACAAAAATGTTAAAAAAAGTCTTCAGAAAAAAATGTATATGATAAAAATTTAAATCTACACAGGAATAAGGAGAACTGAAAGAGTATAAGTTGGAGTACATATAAAATTATTTTTATTGTTTTAATTGCTCTTTTGACTAAGTAATGCAGCTGCATTATCGTCAGCTCATTGCTGGACCTGAATGCAGATTTTCCATGTGATGGGTTGTGACCCAAAGCAGAATGTTGAAAATCAAACGTTTATTCTTTTATTGATGGACGGATGTCTGAACGCAGCAGCCGACAAGTGAACTGACTGAGGATTATCCCCTATCGCTCATCAGCAATATTGGATTTGTAATTATCAAAATAATGTTATTTCCTTTTTACTGCTTATAAAAAGAACAACAAGGAAGACTTTAGGGAAGGGGGAATGAAGACATAAAAATAGTAGCTGTCTCCTTGAAGCACAAGATTTACCCTGCTTCAAACCGAGAGAGATTTAATTAAATGACAATCATTAGGCCCCCAAAAGGCGGACTATGGAGTAAGATATATTCTTGAAAACATGGAAGGCAACATTTACCAACTAAGGGACTTAATACTCATCGTTCATCATACAGACTAGATGCTGCTTGTCTAGGAGTATCTGCCCTTGCAGTTCAGGAACAGGTTTATTACCATAAAGGAGTTTAATAAGCCAGGTGGAAGTTCTAGCCAGGACTCTCCTGCGAATTCTGCCAGTAGAGTTAGGAGAAAGGTTGACAGCCAATAAATCTATGTCAGCAAAATGCTCATGGGGATTTAACAACAATACAATCCTTCCAGTTTCACTAACGAGCTCACAGCCCTGCCTCGGGGAGAGGTCGGTGCCGATTCTGACATCCAAGGTTAGAGTAACCCGGGAAGAAGGTTCTCAGTGAGGAAGACTTCCGACTTGTCAAGCGTTTAGTTGTTTCATTTCTCAGGCAAGTTCTTGGCAAGCACGTCTGTGTGAAACAATATGTATATGTGCTTCCCACCCACCGTGGCCAGGGAGTGCTCAGCTGGGAAACCACATGCCAAACACATCGCTTTGCAAGAACATGGGGACTGCAGAGGGGCCTATGGAGGCTGCACGGGAGGCCGTGGGAGAACAGCACGGGGAGAGCTGGGGGACTGCACCGCGCAGGCCTACGGGAGCCAGGGACTGACAGAAAAGGGGCTGCTCTGCAGGGAGAATGGCTCAGGCTCCTGCGGGGAAGGCATCCGACTTTAACCCACGGTCGGTGGACACGATGGTCTGGTCTCCTAGCTTGCGCTTGTCTGGGGGTTGGCTTTGCATGGCTGAAATGAATGAGATGGCTAAATAGTATGGACAATTAGAACTCTCACGCAATGCACAGTGACTGGCAAGCAAAGGAAACGGAAAG
This sequence comes from Corynorhinus townsendii, assembly GCA_026230045.1. NCBI lineage: Eukaryota > Metazoa > Chordata > Mammalia > Chiroptera > Vespertilionidae > Corynorhinus > Corynorhinus townsendii. The sequence goes on from JAPDVU010000005.1 coordinate 2,088,222, forward strand.
CATGGGAGTCTCACGAGATACCCGCATCCCCGTCCTAAGGATCGCTTAGTGCGCTGAGCCTGAAATGGCCGGCCGCCACTTTAATTTTCAGATGTGGCCCCACCTGGTGAAGCTCCCAGGACACCAAACTGCTGAGAGAGATGTGAACGGAGAGGCTACGTCAGCAGGAGCTGTTCGGGAAGTCTGGGTGAGCCATCGACCCCGGCATTCTCTTCCGGACACTAATGTGTCATCGGCACAGACGGAGCAAGTTGAGAAATTTAAAGAACACCCAGGCCTCTGCAGTCACAATAAAGGCAAGTCAACGGCACGTAGGTATCGGCAGGGCGAGAAGCTTCTTCTTCCAAAAAGAGGCAACATTGACACAGAACATAAAATAGCAAATAGAACCCTGGGTAGAAAAAAAATAGCAAATACACGTTTTCATATCTGCTTATGAGAGAAGTAAAGACTAATTTTAAAGAAATGGAAAAGTCTTGGGAATGCCAAGAGAATTTTTCCACGCATTACAGCTCTTTGGCATATAATCTTTATTCATTTATCCAGATGTTATGCATAGAAGTTATGGGATTTAATGGTAACTAGGAGTGCATTTGACGTACAGAATTGTAGTAAAATAAAAATGAATGAATACATGTGGGAAAAACACACACAATTATCTGGACAGAAGATGGTTTGACCTCAGGTATTGGCCACACGGTGCAATATACAAATCTGGTAACATAGAAATCCACATGTGAAACCTAAACGATTCTATTAACCAATGTCATCCCAATACACATAATTTAATAAAAAGAAAAAAACACATAATTACATTGCATTCTTAAAGGACGTTAGTGTTGATATGAGCTCTTCAGTGGTCTCTAGAAAAGTAAATTTAAAGCCCGATCAGTGTAGCTCAGTGGTTGAGCATTGACCTATGAACCAGAAAGTCATGGTTTGATTCCCAGTCAGGGCACAGGCCCGGGTGGCGGGCTCGATCCACAATAGGGGTGTGCAGGAGGCAGCCGATCCGTGATTCCCTCTCATCATGCTTGTTTCTAGCTCTCTCTCCCTCGCCTTTCCTCTCTGAAATCAATAAAAACATATTTAAAAAATAGAAGGTAAATTTTAATAATACATGTAAACAGTTTCCGAGCCTCTGGTGAGTACTCCCTAGGCTTGGGGGCAGCAGAGTGAGGCAGCAGCACACGGGGGTACGGGCACGTGCTCTGGATTCCGCAGACCTGGTTGAAACCCAATTCTGCCAGGTGTGAACTGTGTGACGGTGGGCAGGTGACTCACCTCCCAGAGCCTCAATTTTCTCATCTGTAAGAGATAAGAGCAACTACATCAAAGAACTCCTATGAGCACTAAAGTTGAAGAATGCAAGTAATTGTGATTATTATTATTACCAAGGAATGCTGTATCATTTAATCAGTTGATTAGGACCTCATTGACCATTAATACTGACCCTTTCCAATGCCAAGTGGGCATCAGCATAATTATACTGTTACTAGAGGCATGGTGCATGAAATCGTGCAGGGTAGGGTCCCTATGCCTGGCCGGCAATCAGGGCCCATCGGGGTCTTCCAGCTGCCGGCCCGGGCCTTCCTTCATTCCACACTGCCCCCTGGTGGTCAGCGCACATCATAGCAAGCGATCGAACTCTCGGTCAAACTCCCTCGGGGACACTCTGCATATTACCCTTTTATATAAATAGACTGTCTCATGAACGTTATCTCCCAATGTGCCTCAGGGCTTCTTTTTAAAAAAATATATTTGTATTGATTTCAGAGAGGAAGGGAGAGGGAGAGAGAGAGATAGAAACATCACTGAGGAGAGAAATATTGATCAGCTGCCTCCTGCATGCCCCCCACTGGGGATCGAGCCTGCCACCTGGGCGTGTGCCCTTGACTGGAATGGAACCGTGACCTCCTGGTTCCTAGGTCCACGCTCCCCACGGAGCCACGCAGGCCAGGCGCCTCAGGGCTTCCTACACTGTCGAGAGACCTATTGTCACATAGGAGCTGCCCAAAGCCATTGCATGTCCAGGGAACTCAGATCATGTTCCCGTGTGGCACCTGACTCCCAAAGTCCGGCAATGAGTGGGGAGAAATGAACTGGGGAGGTGAGAAGGCAGGCAGGGGCTAGGGGAGTTTATTCCACGTGCACCCTGGTTGCTGGGGGGAAGGGAGGAAACAGCACTGATATTTATTTAACACAAACTATGCAATTATAATCAAACATGCCTGTTTGGATTAAAAACTAGAAGAAAAGGGGGGGGGGATTTTGATTCTCCAAATCTTATAGGAATTAAAATAAAAGTTAATATTGTATAAAGAAACTTAAAGTACAAGTTACCTAATTCATTTTTCAAGATTTAAGTTATAGTTGGAAAATACATTTGAGGAATGATTCAATTGAATGAGCCAATACAAATTTAATATTATTCAAATCAGTTCCAAGTAACTCAGGCTTTAGAAACCACATTTTATTTCAGTTACTTATGTCTCCCTTTGCTCTATTCACTATCGGTAGAAGAAAAAAGTCATTTCAAATTGTGGTGGGATCACATTAATCCCTGATGCTCTTCAAAGGATTATGTCATTATGAAACCTGCTGATCCCACTGAAGGCACCAGTGTTGGTGGAGTGTCCAACCACAGAGTCACCATTGTGGTCTCCAAGGAGATGACGGAGTTGATCTAAAGCAGAACTCGTGGCCTCACGCTCCCCATCAGTGCAGCCAAGCACATTTGCATTGATTGACAGCTGAATCCCAGAACGTGATTATCGTAATTCCTAGAAATCAAGACACTGGAAAGAATTTACCGATGACCTTCTTCTCTTTTTTCATCGGAGAAGCAGAACCTCGGGAAGGAGATGTGGCTTCCGGTGGAAGTGAAAAGAACCCGATCGAATGTCCAGTGCGTTGGCTTCCAGGTCATTATCAAGTTTCCAAGAATGATTTATTAAAGCCGGTTAGCTGAGAAATGAAAGGAATAGTAATACTACTACTACTAAGAAAAATGAAGGTTTATTCCCTTGAACTTATTAAAGAACTAGAGGCCCAATGCACAGAATCCATGCAAGAGTAGGCCCTGGCAGCTGTGGCTTCGTCCGGAAGGTTGTCCGGATGGTTGTTCCGCTGTTGGGCCGTTCGGTCGATTTGCATGTTATGCTTTAATGATCATAGGTAAATGAGTACTGGGAAGAGAAGTCTAACTCTTTTTGAAAAGAAGCTTCATGTTTTATGTCCAGAGAATCTTATCTTCTAGTTTTCAGGAACATCTGCTGTGGGGCCCACCCTGGATTTACTTATTTTGCATAATGGGATTCCCAAGAAGAAGGTCTCTGGTGTCAAAGAAGCAAGTCCTTATTCCTCAGCAACAACAAGTGAAACAAAGCACAAAGCCCTGCGGCTGTCCCAGGCAGAAGACGGGGGGGGGGGGGGGGGGGGGGGGGCGGGGGGGGGTAGAATGCATCGTTCGAGATGGTCACGTAGGAAACAGCATCACACAGAGCCTGGGGGCACAAGGAGAAGGAGAAAAGTAGAGAAGAGAAGACAGCAGGCCACCCAGCAGACAGCAGCAATTAAGTTCCTCAGTCTCTTGCCCCACCCCCACTGCAAACCACTGAGTCCCTAGCTGCATGTACGCAGCACAGCATAATGACTTAAGAAAATGGTAAAACACTATTTAATCGGGAAGTAACTTCACCAGGAAAAAGTCACATTTTTTTAAAATTGAGGGGAAGTCAAAGCCATAAAGAACGTTAACTTACCCAACACGGCAATTTTCAGGGCCGCTGTGGAGGTGAATTTTAACTTTCCCTTTTAGTGACCTAGTATGAATTGTTGCATTTATTATCTTTCAATTTGTGAAATTTTTTTATTTCTTAGGCTTATTTTTTTAAAAAAAACTAGATTATTTCTTAACGGGTATGTTATTTAAATTCCTCAAAAGATAGTATAATTTCCTCTCTGAAATCAATAAAAATATATTGGGAAAAAAAAGAGATAGGAAGAGATAAGCTACCTGGCATACATCCTATCTATCAGTGATTGAGCATCGACCTATGAACCAGGAGGTCACGGTTAAATTCCCAGTCAGGACACATGTTGGGTTTGTGGGCTCAACCCCCAGTTGGGGTTGTGTAAAAGGCAGCCAACCAATGGTTCTCTCTCATCATCATCATCTCTCTCTCTCACTTCCTCTCTGAAATCAATAAAAATATATTTAAGAAAAGAAACAGGAAGAGATAAGCCACCTGGCACACATCCTATCTACTCACTCCCTGTGGATAAGATGGAGCAGGCGAGGCCACTGCGCCTTCTACGCATTCTGAAAGGCAGGCCTCCGTGGTCTCACTGGTGCTTCCTCCTTCCCATTATTTTAGCCGTAAATGATGGAGGTCGGACTCGAAGAGATAACAGGAATTTAAACATCATGTCCAAGGCACTCCTCCCACTCCCCAAAGCATCTTCACTTCTCCGCACATGGCCCCAGATGTGTGTGTAAGAAGAATGTGGCGACACATGGAAACGTTTGCAGAAATGTCACACAGCCAACACCAGTGGATGCTTCCTCCTAAATCGACATCTTTTTAGACCAGAGCGTTGAGGTCTGCTCGCCTCCACTGCTCACCTCCTGCAAGGTCACTGCAAGGGCAATTCCATACAAATGACACTTCTCTCTCCAGCAAGAAGGATGTTATTTTATTTCATCCTAGTTTCTATCCAGATTGGAACTTTAAGACTGTAGGCTGCCCTGGCCAGTTTGGCCAGTGGATAAAGCCTCGGCCCATTCCGGTCAGGGCATATACCTGGGTTGTTGGCTGGATACACAGCGGGTGTGTGTGTGTGTGTGTGTGTGTGTGTGTGTGTGTGCAGGAGGCAGTGGATCAGTGATTCTCATCATTGATGTTTCTGTCCCTCTCCCTTCCTCTCTGAAATAAATAAAAATATATTTAAAAAAAAGATTATGAAATGACCTTTATGCTTTCATCTTTTACCAACTTCAACTATTCTGTGATTTCTGAAAAAAAAAAAAATCTTCTTCCAAAGCATTTCTCTATGTGTCTATGAAACTCCATCGGTTTTCCTATGGAATAAAGTGCATGCTTCTTATCCCAGCTTGTCTCATTCCCCACAGTCTGGCCACAGTCTAGCTGCATGGCCGTGTTCTGGCCCCGCGGAACCATAAGCAACTCGTGACCTGTGGATGCTGGCTTCTCCGTCTCCATTGGAACACAGCTCCTTCCACGTGCATTTCTATTTGCTGGATGTTCAGCCTCAGTGATGAGCTACTCACCCTACTTCCCAAGAGTCCGTGCCGTGTCACTCATGCTGATCCTACCCCTCTGTTACAGCTCTGAGGATATGTTTATGTCTACCTCTATCTGGTAAACCACCCTCTAGCAAGGACCTTTTGCGTTTTGGCAATCCCCTCTCTGCTCAGTATTGTGCCTGCCTCATAGTGCACTACTTACGTATTAAACAGAAATCCCTGAACTAAAATGGGAGTGCGTCTTATTTTCCTTTGTCATGTTACCCAAGTCGTCATGCTCAGAACTGGACGGTAAATGCTTTGAAGTTGATCTGTATTCTGATGCTTTTTTTCCCTCTTTGCAATTCCTTCCTAAATTTTTAAAAATTATTTATTTATTTATTTATTTATTTATTTATTTATTTATTGTCTAAAGTTTTACATATGTCTCCTTTTTCCCCGCTTGACACCCCCTCTCTGCCATTCCCACCCCAGGCAAGCCCCCACCGCCCCAGTGTCCGTGTCCATTGGTTGTGCTAATGTGCATGCGTACAAGTCCTGTGGTTGCTCTCTAACCCCTCTTCCCTGCCATTTGTCTCTGGATCTGTTTGTGTTCACCAGTTTACGTTGTTCATGATATTCCACAAATGAGTGAGGTCATGTGATATTTATCTTTCTCCAAATGACTTATTTCACTCAGCATAATGCTCTCCAGCTCCATCCATGCTGCTGTAAATGGTAAAAGTTCCTCCCTTTTTTACAGCAATGTAGTATTCCATTGTGTAGATGCACCACAGTTTTTAATCCACTCATCTGCTAATGGCACTTAGGCTGTTTCCCAATCTTAGCTATGGTGAATTGTGCTGCTATGAACATAGGGTGCATATGTCCTTTCTGATGGGTGTTTCTGGTTTCTTGGAATATATTCCTAGAAGTGGGATCAGTGGGTCAAATGGCAGTTCCATTTTTACTTTTTTGAGGAAACTCCATACTGTTCCCCACAGTGGCTGCACCAGTCTGCATTCCCACCAGCAGTGCATGAGGGTTCCTTTTTCTCCGCCTCCTCACCAGCACTTGTCGTTTGTTGATTTGTTGATGATAGCCATTCTGACAGGTGTGAGATGGTACCTCATTGTCGTTTTGATTTGCATCTCTCGGATGATTAGTGACTTTGAGCATGTTTTCATATGTCTCTTGGCCTTCTGTATGTCCTCTTTTGAAAAGTATCTATTTAGTTCCTTTGCCCAATTTTGGACTGAATTGTTAATCTTCCTTTTGTTAAATTGTATGAGTTCCCTGTAAATGTTGGAGATTAAACCCTTATCTGAAATAGCATTGGCAAATATGTTCTCCCATGCGGTGGGCTTTCTTGTTGTTTTGTTGATGGTTTCTCTTGCCGTGCAGAAGCTCTTTATTTTGATGTAGTCCCATTTGTTTATTTTCCCCTTAGTCTCCATTGCCCTAGGAGCTGTGTCTGTAAAGATATTGCTGTGACATATGTCTGCTATTTTGCTGCCTATGGAGTCTTGTAGGATTTTATGGTTTCCTGTCTTATGTTTAAGTCCTTTAGCCATTTTGAGTTTATTTTTGTGTATGGTGTTGGTTGGTGATCTAGTTTTATTTTTTTTTTTTTGCATGTATCTGACCAAATTTCCCAACACCATTTATTGAAGAGACTGTCTTGATTCCATTGTATGCCCTTGCCTCCTTTGTCAAATAGTCACTGTTCTGTTCCATTGGTCTGTATGTCTGTTCTTGTGCCAGTACCAGGCAGTTTTGAGAACGATGGCTTGGTAATATAGCTTGATATCTGGTATTGTGATCCCTCCAACTTTGTTTTTCTTTCTTAGGATTGCTGTGGCTATTTGGGGTCTTTTTTTATTCCAGATGAATTTTTGGAGAGTTCTTTCTAGGTCTGTGAAATATGCCGTTGGTATCTTAATGGGGATTGCTTTGAATCTATAGATTGCTTTGGGTAGTATGGACATTTTAATGATATTGATTCTACCAATCCAAAACATGGTATATTCTTCCACTTGTTTATGTCTTCCTCTATCTCTTTTTTCAATGTCCTGTAGCTTTCTGAGTACAGGTCTTTTACCTCCTTAGTTAAGTTTATTTCTAGGTAACTTAATTTTTTTGGTGCAATGGTAAAGGAAATTTTTTTTCTCCTTTCTCTTTCTGTGAGTTCATTATTGGTGTATAAAAAGGCCATAGATTTCTGGGTGTTAATGTTGTATCCTGCTACATTGCCGAATTCATTTATTAGGTCTAATAGTTTTTTGATGGGGTCTTTGGCGTTTTCTCTGTACAGTATCATGTCATCTGTGAATAAGGACAGTTTTACTTCTTCTTTTCCAATTTGGATGCCTTTTATTTCTTCTTCTTGTCTGATCACTATGGCTAACACTTCCAGTACTATGTTGAACAGGAGTGGTGAAAGTGGGCATCCCTGTCTTGTTCCTGTTCTCAGGGGAAATGAGTTTAGTTTTTGCTTATTGTGTATGATGTTGGTTGTGGGTTTGTCATATATGGCTTTTATTATGTTGAGGTATGATCCTTCTATTCCCACCTTGCTGAGAGTTTTTATCAAGAAAGGCTGTTGGATTTTATCAAATGCTTTTTCTGCATCAATTGATATGACTATGTGATTTTTATCTCTCAATTTGTTTATCTGACATATCACGTTTATTGATTTGCAGATATTGTACCATCCTTGTATCCCCGGAATAAATCCCACTTGGTCATGGTGTATGATCTTTCAAATGTAATGCTGAATCCAATTTGCTAGAATTTTGTTGAGGATTTTAGCATCTATGTTCATCAAGGATATTAGTCTGTATTTTTCTTTTTTTGTGGTGTCTTTATCTGGTTTTGGAATTAGAGTAATGCTGGCTTCATAGAAAGAGCTTGGAAGTGTTGAATTTTTTTGGAATAGTCTGAGGAGGATAGGCTTTAGTTCTTCTTGGAATGCTTGGTAAAACTCCGCTATAAAACTATCTGGACCAGGGCTTTTGTTTGCTGGAAGATTTTTGATCACTGCTTCAATTTCTTTGATAGTTATTGGCCTATTCAGGTTTTTTAATTCTTCTTGGTTGAGTTTTGGGAATTGTATTTTTCTAAGAATATGTCCATTTCATCTAGGTTGTCCATTTTGTTGGAATAGAGTTGTTCATAGTATTTTTTCATAATCCTTTGTATTTCTATGGGATTGGTTGTTACTTCACCTCTTTCATTTCTGATTTTGTTTATTTGGGTCCTATCTCTTTGCTTCTTGGTGAGCCTGGGTAGAGGTTCATCAATCTTGTTTATCCTTTCAAATAATCAGCTCTTGGTTTTGTTGATCTTTTGTATTATTATTATTATTTTTATTTTTGGTCTCTGTTGTTTATCTCTGCTCTGATCTTATTATTTCCTTCCTCCTGCTTATGCTGGGCTTTTCTTGTTGCTCTCTTTCTAACTCTTTGAGTGGTAGGGTTAGATAACTTATTACCATTTTTTCTTGTTTTTTTTTTGAGGTAGGCCTTTAGAGCTATGAACTTCCCTCTCAAGACTGTTTTCACTGTGTCCCATAAATTTTGGATTGTTGTGTTTTCATTGTTGTTTGTTGCCATGATGCTTTTTCTCTTCTTCTTTGATCTCTTTGGTAACACAATTATTGTTTAATAGCATGCTATTAAGCCTCCAGGTGTTTGACTTTTTTCTCATCGTTTTTATTGTACTTGATATCTAATTTTATGCCATTGTGATCTGAGAAGATGCTTGATATGATTTCTATCTTCTTGAATTTGAAGTGACTTTGCCTGTGTCCCAATATGTGGTCCATCTTTGAAAATGACCCAGGTGCACTTGAGAAGAATGTATATTCTGTAGCTTTGGGGTGAATGTTCTGAAGATGCCAATTAATTCCATCTAATCTAGTGAGTAATTTAGGATTGATATTTCTTTGCTGATTTTTGCTTAGAGGATTTATCCAGTGGTGTTAGCGGGGTACTAAAGTTCCCTACTATGAATGTATTGCTGTCAATCTCTCCCTTGATATCCTCCAGAAGTTTTTTTTTTTAATGTATTTGGGTGCTCTTGTATTGGGTACATATATGTTTATCAGAGTTATATTCTCTTGTTGGATTGATACCCTTAGTATTATGAAGTGACCTTTCTTATCTCTTGTGATGGCTTTCACTTTGAGGTCTAATTTGTCAGATATAAGTACTGCTACCCCAGCTTTTTTTTCATTTCCATTCACCTGAAAAACCTTTTTCCATCCCTTCACCATCAGTCTGTGTGAGTCCTTTGTTCTGAGGTGGGTCTTTCGTAGACAGCAGATATATGGGTTATGTTTTCTTACCCATTCAGCTACCCTATGTCTTTAGAAGAGGGCATTTAATCCATTTACATTTAAAGTTATTATTGATAGGTACTTGTTTGTCACCATTTTTAATTTTTATGCCTGTATTCCTTCTTCCCTTCCTATTTCTTCTTTTTACAGCAGACCCTTTAGCATTTCTTGCATTGCTGGTTTGGTGGTAATAAATTCCCTTAGTCCTTTTTTGTCTGTGAAGCTCCTGATTTCACCTTCAATTTTGATTGATAGCCTTGCTAGGTACAGTATTCTTGGATTCAGACCCTTGCTTTGAATGACTTTGTATATGTCATTCCATTCCCTTCTGGCCTGATATGTTTCTGTTAAGAAGTCAGTCGCTAGTCTGATGGGAGATCCCTTGTAGGTAACTTTCTGTCCCTCTCTGGCAGTCTTTAAGATTCTTACTTTGTTGTTGGTGTTTGCCAATTTAATTATAAATGTGACTTGGCGTTGGTCTTTTCAGGTTCATTTTGTTTGGGACTCTGTGAGCTTCTTAGACTTGTGTGTGTTTTTTCTTCCTGATATCAGGGAAGTTTTCTGTCATTATTTCTTCAAACAGGTTTTCTATCCCTTGCTCAGTTTCCTCTCCTTCTCTTGCCCCTATTATGTGGATGTTGTTTCATTTCATGTTGTCCCAAAGTTCCCTTATGCTCTCCTATTTTTTAAGTTTTTTTTTCCAGTTGCTGCTCTGCTTGGGTATTTTTTCCTACCTTGTCTTCTAGCTCACTGAGCAGTCCTCTACTTCTTCTAATCTACTGTTGATGCTTTATATTGTGTTCTTTATTGCAGCGGTGTTATTTTTCATTTCTTCTTGGTTCTTCTTCATTTCCTCTTGGTTCTTACACATGTTGTTCAGTTTATCTTCCATCCTTTTCGGCGTCCTTATGACCATTGCTCTGAATTGTTTCTCTGACATATTGCTTGCCTCCATTTTGCTTACTTCCTTTTCTGGTGAGTCCTCCTTTTCTTTCATATGGGGGCTGTTTCTTTGTCTCCCCATTTTCGCTCCTCTCAGGGTGTCTGGTTAGGTAGCTCTCTCTCTCCTCTCTCTAGGCGATCTGTGATCTTTCCATCCACGGACTGCCTCACCAGCTGTGTTTAATTTGCCAATTCCGGGTGGACATTGTTCAATTCAGCTGTTCCTTCTCTCTGCTCTGTGAGAAGGCACAGGGCCTGTCTACATATTCGGTGCCACTCTGTCTCCTCCTGGACAAATTTTTTTAGGAGCCTGAAGCCAGAGAGGCTGGAGTCTCAGTGTCTGTGGGTTCGCAGCTGAGGCAGCTGGTCCCAGGGAGATGCAGTTGTAGGGTCCTGGGAGGTATCCCAGATCACAGCCGCTCTCCCCTTCAAGATGGTGTGGCTCTGTGGCAGAGCTGGCTGCTCCTGGAGAGATTTCAGCAGTGGTAGAGGCTGCCTGGCCAGGGGAGCCTGGTCCACCAGTCCCCAACAGTCCTGTGGAATATAACTGTCCTTCACGCACAAATACAGACACTCCCTGCAAGTCCCCACACTCTCCTTTAGCGCTCTCACTCACTCATGCTGTCTTGCAGCCTGCTGTCCTGTTAGCCACCATCTTGGATCTCCTTGTGTTCTGATGTTTTTAAACCAAAATCAGAATTGTGCCATTTTGCATTCAGTCCCATTATGTTCTGTGGGATTGTCAAATGCTAAAATCTGATCCCAGTTAGAAGAAATAGACAATCCCTATGATTAGTGGTCATGAAAGGGATAAAAAACAAAACAAAACAAAACCACACTCCAGTATCATTAGGGCTATGGGATCTGCCTTCTGGAGTGCTGACTAATCATGCACTGAGTCACTGGGAGAATCTTACAGATGAGCAGTCTCTTGCTCAAATATTTATGACCTAAAACAGTGATTCTTAAACCTTTTGTATTTACTTTTCTTTCATGGTACCCATTCTTCCTAAATGCCTTGCCTTCCAAATATTGGTGAGTTAGAAAAGATTAGCCTGGCCAGCACCACTCAGTGGTTGAGCACTGACTTATGAACCCGGAGGTCACAGTTGGATTCCCAGTCAGGGCACATGTCCGGGTTGTGGGTTAGATCCCCAGTGTGGGGCATGCAGGAGGCAGCCGATCCATCATTCTCTCTCATCATGGATGTTTCTCTCTCTCCCTCTCCCTTCCTCTCTGAAAGCAATAAAAACATATTTTTTTTAAAGATTAAAATGAATTAAAATCGACTTGGTTCTGAAATGCTTTTAGGGAGTGTGGAGTTGGGGATTTCCGTGACAGCCTTGGAGATAATTTTGTGCATCCTAGGGTACTGAACACACAGATCGAGAAATCCTAGCCTATAGAATGTGATGTCAGTTTTCAATAGGAACACATATTGTCCATTTCTTAAGTGTTTGACAAGAATGACACATGCAAACATATAATAACATTTTCAGCATCTTTGAGTCAGGATTTAATCACATGGTGAAAGATGGTATCTAAAAAAATATTTGGTTTGCATAAAACATTAAGTCTCCATACGTGACCTCTAAAAATTTTCTATTAGCTGCTAAAACATTTGAAGTTTCTTCTTTGTTAAGTTTAAATAATTCAAGCAATAAATCCCCCATCCAATGACAACTGTTCCTGTTGAAATACCATTTTATTAGAACCAGAATTTATCTGGCATGTGGCTGTTTTGCCCAGTGAGCATTTGCATAATGCTCAACATTTGTTGTCCATGTTTTTTTGTTCACACCCTTCAAATTCTTTTAGCCCTCTTACTCACCAGTTGGCCTCCCTGGGAAGATTTAGTTCTTTTCATCTGCTTGAATAAATCAATACCATATTTTTTAACCACACATTTCTACTCTTCATGTATTCTTCTTAGGATTCCAACCAGCTTGAAGAAATCTTTCTGATACAAATGTATTCAGCATCTTTGAGTCAGGATTTAATGATATGGAGAAATAGAGAAACAATGTTTACCCTTAAATTAATTATTCATGGGCAAAAAAAATGGTTTCTCACAAGGGTTCCATTATCAAATCCTGTAATTAAGACACACCTGTTCTCCATTACTTCCCGGAATTTGGCAGAGGAGGACTTTGAACTGTGAACGGAGGAAGAGAGAGGACAGAGCCCCGAACAGATAGCTTACAGATGTGTCCACTAGGTTACTGCTGGCGTGTGCTGAAGTCTGCAGAAACAACTTACAACCATCCTTCCTGTGCGATTCTGTGTCAGCACGCTCACGTTTCCTCGGGGTCATTAATGCTGCGTTACATCCCACCCTCCCACTCTCGTTCGTGAATACCGATCACACATTTGTTGTTTAAAATATAGAATATCATTAACATAGTAAATATGCTTATGTGTTGAAGGTATTTTTCATAGAAGGTACAATGAAAATTTTCTACAATCATTTTGATCTCCAAAAGTTACAATTGTTTTCAATTACTTCAAACACACCCATGGGGGCGGGGAAGAGAGTTTGTCTTTCAAATTTTCGCTCCCTGTGATTAAAATTTAAGATGCCTGTTTTAAATTTAAGAGGAAACAGTTTTGAGGTCTCTTGTCATAATTAGGTCCAAATCTTCTTGTTGTTGTTACCGTATCACAGATGTCCCTTGTTTCCCCTGCCCCCGGAGTTGCCCCCCTCTACCCAGTCCCCTTCACCACACCACCCTATTGTCTGTGTCCATGGGCTATGCATACATGCATACATGTTCTTTAGCTGATCTCTTCCCATCCTCCAACCCCCTCCCCTCCAAGATCTGTCAGTCTGTTTCATGCATCCATGCCTCTGGTCCCATCTTCTTCATCTGGAGCAAAACTACTTATTTTCAAAAACAACTTAGTTTTTAAAAAGTAAGATACTATGCAGTAGACTTCCTGACTTCTTTGAGTTTTCTAAATTACACTGGACAATAGAAGCCAAGATTATAACACTGTCTAATGTGGGTCTAAATGTATGACGTGAAAATTTTTAAGACAATCATATAATGAATCATGTAATTTAAGACAATCATATAATAAATCATAAAGGTGTAAGGTACCTACACCTCAATCGAACTGTTAAATGACAGCAGTAGACTGTAAGGCTATATACACATAATGTAATACCTAGAGTAACCACTCCAAAACTATATAAAAAGACACTCAAAAATATAAATCAAAATGGAATTGTAAAAATTATTCCAAAGTAGGATACTGGAGAGCAAGGAAAAGACAGCAAAGGAAAAAAAAGAGAGAGAGAGAGAACAAGCAGAAAACTAAATATAATATGGCAGACTTAAACTCCAATATTAATTGTTATATTAAAATTAACGAGGCTGAATCAACAAGTTAAGGACGCAGATCGGCAGAGTGTATTAAAGAAAACATGACCCAAATTGATGCCGCCTACAAGACACTCACTTCACACACGACGACAAAGTCCTGTTGAAGAACAGGGCCAGCAAGAGGGTCACCATGCGAACGTTAATCAAAAGAAAGTGGGATTTAGGGCAAAGAAACTTACCAGAGATAGAGGGACATTACATAATGCAAGAAGGATCAACCCACCACAAAGACAGAGCGGTCCTAAATGTTTGCATACCATACAACAGAACGGCAAAATATGTGAAGTAAAAAAAATAAAAATAAAAAAAACTGAAGGGAAACAGATAAATCCATAATTATTACAGTTGGAGACATCAACATCCCTGTCTCGACAACCGACAGAATGATTAGAAAATCAGCAAGGACATAGCAGAACTCCACATCATTAACAAACAGGCTCTAACTGAGATTTATAGAACATTTTGCTCAACAACAGCAAAATACACATTTTGTGCAAGTTCTCAGGAGACATAGGCCGTATCCTCGCCCATGAAACCAACGTCAACTCCCCTTAAAAAATAAAATTATTTGAGTTACGTTTTCTGACCACAACAGGGTCCAGCCAGACGTCACTAATGAAAAGAGAGCAAGAAGATCTTCTAACACTTGGAAATTAAGCAGTACGCTACCGATAATTCACAGCTCAAAGAGCGAGCCTCGAGGGACATCAAGAAGTTCGTCAAACTGAACGCAAATGAAAATACAACAAATGCAAATGGAATATTTGGACATGGCGGCTCTGAGAAGAAAGCTTATAACACTAAAAATATGACAGAAAGAGGTAGCCACAGGTCCATCATCTAATCCAAAAAAGAGCAAGTAGAAAGAAACAAAGGTAAGCTCTAGCAGGGGCTCAGTGGTTAGAGCATCGGCCCTTGGACTAAAGGGTCCCACCCCAGCCCCAGTGAGGGCATATGCGGAGGCAGTCAATGTCTCTCTCTCATTCATGTTTCTGTCTCTCTCTCCCCCTCCCTTCCACTTGCTAAAAATCAATGAAAAAATATCCTCCAGTGAGGAGTAACCAAAAAAAAAAAAAAAAGGGAAGGAAGAAAGAAAGATAAGAGTGGACAGCAATGCAATGAAAAAGAAAACAAAATGAAAAGAGAAAACAAATACTAATAAAATCGGCGTTCTCCACCCCTACCCCTGCCCCAAGGAAGACTGACAAGAAATAAGCCGAAAAGACACAAATTATCACACCAGGAATAAAGAGGGGGCCTTACTGCAGGTCCTGTAGACATCGCTAAGATAACAAAGGCTGCTAGAAACAAACCTTGGCAGCGGGAATGTCAATATCTTGACTGGTCGTGACTTGTCCGTGGGTTTGCCTTATGTTACTATTGGGGCCGACGTGTGCATGCAATCTCTCTGTATTGTTTCCCGTAACTGCATGCAAACCTAAAATTAAACAAGCACAGAGTCACCAGGTACTGTACCCCACTGGAGACTTTACATCTACTTATGGGCTGCTATCCAGTGACTCTGGGACGCCAATGGCCCACCATTTCTTTTGAAACTACGGAATATAAAGTGTGTGCACACGCTTTTACATGCACATGCATTTTTGTTACGGACTTCATTGCCATATAATTATACTGTGATTGACATACATAATAAAATGCACCCGTTAGAAGCGTGCAGTCCGGACTCTTCAGTACATTCACAGAGTTGTGTAATCACCGCCACGATCAGTGGTAGAGTGAGCTCATGGTTCCACAGAGAACGTCCCTGCTCATTGGCAGCCACTCCCAGCATCTGGGCCCACCCACCCCACGCCACGCCAGCCCAGGCAACTGCTCATGTACTTCCTGTCTCTACAGGATGCCTATTCTGGATATTTCATATAAAGGGAAACATACAACACGTGTGTGGTCCTTTGTAACTGGCTTTTTAAAATTAGCATTATGGTGCCCGGCCAGCACAGCTCAATGATTGAGCATCAACCTATGAACCAGGAGGTCACAGTTTAATTCCTGCTCAGGGCTCATGCCCAGGTGTGGGCTCGATCCCCAGTGTGGGGCATGCCAGGAGGCAGCCAGTCAATGATTCTCTCTCATCATTAATGTTCCTCTCTCTTTCTCTCTCTTTCCCTCTCTCTCTCCTTCCTTCCTCTCTGAAATCAATAAAATATATTTTAAAAAATCGTTGAGCACACAATGCAATGTGCAGATAATGCATTATAGAATTGTACACTTAAAATTGTATATAATTTTATTAACCAATGTCACCACCATACATTTAATTTAAAAAAAAATCTTTGTTCATAAACCATTAGTCATAATGAAAACGAAGCTTCCAGATGTCATTATTGCCACGTCAATAAAGGCAAGGGATAGCTGTACATCCCTAGGGGACTACAGAAAAAGGCCACGAAATTCAGCAAGACTTAGTCATAGATCTGGTTACACAACCCTGTTCCCAGGTTCTATTTTTCCCTTCCCCTTCATGAGGCTCTTTGCTATTCTTATCTCTCCTGATATAAAAGAGTTCAGTTTGGTCTTATTAATACAATGATGTTGGTGTCATAATGTCTGAACTGTGAGTCTGAAAGTCAACATCTGTCATGCTTATTCTAGTTTTCGTGACCCAACATTCTAGCTAAGACCATTCGAAGGATCATCTGTGGATGCGAATATAAATAAATACGAAGACTATTGTTGTTTTTTCAAAGGGAACCGCTAACTGAAAACAAAAGATATTCTTTTTCTAATAAGTCAAACCTGCAACCTGACCACATAGCTAGTGAAAGAGGAAGAAAAGCCGTGTGGTCATTCTTCTCCCTCAGTTTACCTAGGAGGCATCGTGGTGTGCAAGCTGCAGCCTTGATGAGCACACGGCCATGGGCAGTAACACACATTTTTCAGGGTCACGCTCCCCTTCAGGCTCTGGCCAGAAATGCCAACGCGAACACAGGGCCCCTTAAGCTCAGGCTCGGAGTTGCATTGAGTTGGGACGAAAACCATCGAGAACAGAAGTCAAATGTGAAAGTATTCTTTGACACCCTAGAGGAAGCCCGGCGGTTACTAAAGGTAAGGCTGTAGCTGTACGTGCCTCAGAGGACCCATCACGCCGTCCCACAAAGAGTCTGGAACTTTCTAAATGGCGGCTTCAGTGCAGAATAAAAGAAGCGAAAATCTGTGTTCGAATCTTCAAAGGCCCCTCTGAAAAAACGCGTTTTTGGGGAACGCCCAGATTCCATTCTTCATGTGCGTCATAAAGAAAAATGTTTATTCCACATATAAAATGTAAATACATGCCTAAGAATTTATATTATTTGCATCGATTGACCAAATTATAGTAACCCAAAGGTATTTTTCTGAGTTTCATATAATATTTTAAAGACTCGGAGTAATTCAACTATTAATGTTTCTCTTGAATGATTGCACTAATAAACGTATTCCAGGGCCCATTCCACACGAGGCACCCCGAGGCACCAAGGAATCCATACGGAGCCACCTTCCAGGACGACGGAGCCCACGGACATCAGCAAGTGAAGCCGGAATAACACAGCTGCTCGCTGAAACTAGCTCTAGGGAGGTGACAGCGCAATTGCTTTGCTTTTGCTGGTGACACAGAGATTCAAGTTGGGGGGCTAATTGCTGATCTTGCCTAACGCTCCAGGGTCCGCATATCTGGTACTTCGCAGCGCTCAGGCGTGTCCTCTCCGAACAGGAAGGAGACGGGGAGTGTCAACACGCGCAGCCCTCGCTGCCACCCTTCCCAGGCCAGGCCTGTCCCGCAGGCGGTGGCTGAGCGCACGGGGGGCGAGCTGACAGGAGCCAGTGTGCTCCCCGCTGCAGCCGCCGTCACCCCACGCTGCTCAGCTGGGAGCAGGCCCCCCTCTCTCTGCCCAGCCTCTCTCCTGTCCTCCTCGGGTCCTCTCTGATGAAAATGGTTTGCTGTTTAACCCACTGAAGTGTGGTACTCGGGAACGTAACTTCCAGGCACGCAGCAGCTCTGCATCCACTTTGCACCATCCTGAAACAACCCAATAGAATGCGGTTCTGAGTAACCCGAAGGGGTCCAAGTCCTCTCGCCTCCCCTCCTCGCCCTGCACAGCCCGGAGCCCCGCCAGGACGGGGACCGAAGACGGCAGCCACGGCCCTTCCTCTGGGCCCTCTCCTTCCTCGTCCTGAGCTCCTGCTCCCTCCAGCCCCCGCTGCCCGGGGCCAGGCCCCACGAGGCCCAGCTGCGCCCGCAAACCCTCCCAAGGCCCAGCCGCACACAGCGCGCGCATCACGCAGCAGCCTCGGCCTGATGGAGGAGAACCTCACGCGGGACACGCAGCTATCCAGCCTTCATGTATCGTGTAAAGCGCGGCCCTACTTCTGTTGTCTGTGTGCTTTTCCATGACATATGCTCATACGTGCACCGATGCCTAGGAATGTTCTGGAAGGACACACCGTTCAGAGGAATGCTCTCTGGAGAATGTGCCTGGACGGGCTTGGATGGGAAAGGGTTTTACTTTTAGATTTTAATGTTTTTACTGTCTATGAGTTGCTTTGACTTTTCACCATGAAACACACACACACACACAACAAACAAACAAAAACTGGTCCCATGGTGTCAGGTGTCCGTGCCCCACACAAACGTTTGTCACATGAGCAGTTTTTCTGCCCGTCCTTCAGCATCTTCACCGCCTCCCGGCTTCTCCAGGAGCTTCTGGCCCACACCCTCACCCTGGCCAGGCTTTCGGCTTTCTCGTCCCCCCGTGCTGGGGAACCTGCCCCTTTCTCTAACCCTCCGTCCCCGTCCCCTGTCCCTGTCTGCCTGTGGGTGGAACAAGGACAGTGGCAGCCGCCACCTCTACCGGCGTCTTCAGGCCCGGCCGCCTCCTGCTGCCGGGGCTCCGAGCCAACTGGGGATGCTCGCTGCTCAGCATCCCGCCCCCCCACCCCGTGGCCAGCGGCTCACAGAAGACCCCGCGGATCACCCAGCAGCCAGAGGACACTTGTCCTCCCTGAGGGCAGCGCCCTTGGCTTCTGGCCCGGGGGGTGTGAATTCTGCACTCTCCCCCTCGGGGCCGCACGCCCTGTGCCGGAGAAGCCGCCTCCTTCCCGGGGGTGACTTGGCCCCGACAGGCCGGGTGCCCAGAAGCGAGCGTGTCACTCCGTAAGGCCCAAGGAATCGCACGGACAACGCTCTGCCCTCCGTTCACTGACACGTGTCCCTCCTCCTGTCACGCGGCACCGCCCGTCTCCTTTGCATGATCTCCGTGTCACGTCCTACCCAGGAGCAATCCGCCTCCACCAGCATTTCTAAAATGCGACTGCTGTCCCCCGGGGAAGGAGAAGAGCAAGCAAACCACCGAAATAACATGGAGCCATTTGGGTCCGGCCGGCGGGGCTCGTGGCTGAGCATCCGCTTAGGAGCCAGGAGGTCACGGTTCGATGGCCGGCCAGGGCACAGGCCCGGGTTGCGGG